>JAZDUA010001209.1:0-148015 GCA_038098605.1 Gryllus longicercus
ATAGACATGAGAAATGTAATAATGATTAATCCATATAGGTGAGATTTGAAAGACCTTCGCTCTTGCATGGAATTAAATCCCAAACTCAATTTTGGAGCTCTAAATTACCCAAAACGCGAGAATCGAAGTTGAAACGCAGACATAGAATAACGGGGCTGCTGATACAAAACTGACGCCATACTCTACAATGTGCGCATTCTGAGGGTTTGGCTTATGATTAATCTGGTTTTTATTTGTCGTACATTTGGATATCGATGACCGTAAGAAGTTAGCTACAGTGATCTTCGCACTGTACACCGGGATTCACAAGCTTACTGCTTTGCATTTTTTCTCGAGCCCATTTAGGATTTTTCAAGGTCAGGACGCAACCTTTGGAAGCACTAGTAGTGCTCGTGCAGCACATCGTTTTTCGCATTTTTTGTAACTTTTTCAATTTTAGGAAATTCAGAGAGAAAGTAAAAACGACGAAATGTAAGTTAATTGAACCTGACAATATAACCTTAAATATTAAAAAATAATTTTCAAATTAAACGTTGAAATAAAGTAGAGAAAGTTTTGTAATGTTATATTTTGGTACGCAGTTAGATATCTAACAAAATCAGTTTATTGCATAGTAATGTTTTGGAGAGTTGTATCCAACGATACATAATATTTACTACGTATAATAAGTTAATCTTTGCCTTTAAAAATTTCATTGAGATCATCATCTTCTTAATCTTCTTCTTCTTCTTCTTCTTCTTCTTCTTCTTCTTCTTCTTCTTCTTCTCTTCTTCTTCTTCTTCTTCTTCTATTAATAAAGATTAGGCTTCAAGCTTTTTCGGAGTGTGTCCACTTATGCTTTGGGCTGCTACGTCTCACCTTTCTTGTGGGATGTATTGAAGAGATAGTGCCGGCAATCTCACAGTTGTCATCGTTTCCCAATGTTCGCATCATTTCTTGTTTATTAGTAGATATTTCATCTGATGCAGGCGCGACATTCAGCTCTTCTTATATCCACATTCTTCTTTTTATCACGAGGATGTATCCTAGAGTTCTTAGTAAAATGTTTTTTGTCGCCTTAATTCCACTTTAATCTCTTTTCAAGATTACTTTCGATTCACTTCCGTACATTCGTATAGGAACGGCAATCGTATTACGAAACATTTATACATTTATCTATACGTTTTTTTAAATATTGGTAAATATTTATAAACGTACACAAACACGAATATTTCTACACATTTAATTTTTCGTCTACGTCCATATCTTATTCATACAAAACATTGCATTCTAAGTATTTAAAATGCTTAATCTTTTCAAAAAATTGTTGCCAAAAAAATGATAAGTTATAAAGAAGCTTAAAATCAGACTATATTGTTTTCAAATTTATATTTATACTATCAACATTTTTTATAAAATAATATTTTTAATGTTATTTTTTGAACGGGAGGATCAAAGCGGGGCGGATCGAAGCGGGGCGGATCGAAGCGGGGCGGATCGAAGCGGGGCGGATCGAAGCGGGGCGGATCGAAGCGGGGCGGATCGAAGCGGGGCGGATCGAAGCGGGGCGATCGAAGCGGGGCGGATCGAAGCGGGCGGATCGAAGCGGGGCGGATCGAAGCGGGGCGGATCGAAGCGGGCGGATCGAAGCGGGGCGGATCGAAGCGGGGCGGATCGAAGCGGGGCGGATCGAAGCGGGGCGGATCGAAGCGGGGCGGATCGAAGCGGGGCGGATCGAAGCGGGGCGGATCGAAGCGGGGCGGATCGAAGCGGGGCGGATCGAAGCGGGGCGGATCGAAGCGGGGCGGATCGAAGCGGGGCGGATCGAAGCGGGGTGGATAGAAGCGGGGATCGATCCATGTTGAGCGGGGTGTGAGGAAGAGCGTGGCGCAGGATGAGATGCGGGGGAGGGGTGTGGGGATAGGCATGGATTGGGGATGTCACTCTGTTGACGCGTTCTGAAGCTCCAACTACGGCTCCCTCGGCGCGAGGTGCATGCGGGCCATAATGCAAAACGCACACCCAAATTGCAGCGACCACAGGTGGGGGAATGAGATTAAGAAGATTAGGATTCATTAATGGTGGAGTTGACAGTTCTGAATAGTTTTAATTATGAAATATTAAAATATACCAATTTTTAAATGAATGTAATTTACTGCATGGAACATATTTCTTACCTATTTGCCACTTTATCTTGTGACAGGAGATCATTCAGATACAATAACTGGCATACGTTAAATGAGGAACAATTACTATTACTGTTTCCGCGATACCTTCAATCAAGAAAAACAATTATTTAGGTATTTGCATACAATACCATAGGGAGTGTGGCCGCCTTAAAATTATAATTTATTTTTCTTTATTTCAAAGGCATTTCATCGTAAGTTTTGATTAATTTATTTTTGGTCGCTTTTTAACAAATAAGATCGTAATTTTTATTTGTCAATTTTTTCATGTTTGTGTACGGAAAGAAAATTGCACTAGAGATTAAACCCTTTTTATTTTATTGTAAATTTGTTGACCTTAATAAAACAGACTGTGAGTTTTTTATATTTTTTATTAAGGTCAAGAAACTTATAATAAAATAAACATAGAACAGACGATAAAATATTCACTATCCCCTGTCCCCTCCCCACTCCCTTCATGCCCATCGTCCCCTCCTTTGCCCTGAGATCAGCTTCTCTGACTGACCTTTGGCGAGGAGGGGCGGGGCGCGCCGGACGCAAGATGCAAGAGCCGTTGCTTGCAAGCGCCCCCTCGCACTCACGAGCAGCAGAAGCGCGCTTAGGTAAGGATTTATCTGATCTAAATATCTAAACATTTAGTTTATTTTTTGTACTTAGCTTATTGAGACATTAGTAATATATTAATATTTTAAAATCATGATTTGATTATTTTTTTCCGTCATAAACTTAATGTCTTCCGAAACATACAAAACGAGAAAATGCGAATATGTATTTCAAAGGCAATAGCATATCCATGGATTTCTAACTGTCTCTTAGCCTCGGATCAATACTGTTGTTCCTAGAGAGGATAGTATATACTTAAGTATCATTAACGTACCTCTTAGGTCTCTCTTTGTATGCGTATAAGCTGTGAATATGAATTGTTTTTCCCTCAGTGATTTCAGGTTCACTGCCTTAAATTACTTACGAAATCTACACGTGCTCATTATTACTTTTTGTTTAATCGATATACAATGAAAGAGTTCTGGCATCACATTAATTGTTCATAAACATCACATTAATATCTCATAAACTATTAAATCATTTGGAGGTGCTCGATTGAATTTGCCCCATCGATAATAGAGTGTACTCTCGTGTATGTCTGTTATTAGTTTGTTACGTCCTGTGTTTTCTCCAACAAACAACTGAAAGAGCCGAAGACTTGACGATGTAAAATCAAACACGCAATAATACTTGTTTATAAAAAAATAATAAAACAAAAAATACCTGGCATAAGCGGAAACAAAATCATGCCCCGGACGGAAAGGTTACTACTTCTCAGCTTCTCACCCCCCTCTTCCTCCCCTCGACATAGAGACTGGCCTCGGCCGCAGCCCTTCCTCGAGGCGAGCAGTGCCGGGCCGTGCAGTGCTGGGCCGTGTCGGGCCGTGCTGGCCGTGTCGGGCCGTGTCGGGCCGTGTCGGGCCGTGTCGGGCCGTGTCGGATGCCAGACGCCGGCCAATGGTCCGCCCCTGTCCCGCCCGCGTCCCGCCCGCGTCTCGCCTGCTCTTGGGCGCTTCGGATCGACTTTTAGTGTCCGAGACGAAGTGATAATTGAAGCAAACAGGGGGGTCGTCGGTGTGAAGTGTTGCCGCAACGGTTCGTTTATGTGTTGTGTTGGAAGACGGGTTCTGGTTGAAACGGTGCAAGTGGTATTTTGAAGAAAGCCGACAAATCTGGAGAAAGATGACGTGAAATCGGGAAGTTGTCAGTTTTGAAGGGAATGTGAGTAGAATGATTTTATAATCATGATATAAAGTTAGTTCTTTTTTCAAAATCATATATTCCAATCCTTTCGTGATGTAGATTTTTAATAATATTAGTAATAACGATTATTCTTAAGATGTGACTAGGAATTATTTGAAATTCTCCATGGAAAGATATGCCTATTTAGAATTTGTATTAAACAACTTTAAAATGTGAGCCATGGTCGAGAATTTCCAGATAACAAAAATCTATAATTAATTAGTTTCATATTTCTCTCGTAAATATCGGGAGTTCCACTAACTACGTGCCACCCTCTTAACTTCTAAACGTTTCACAATATTGTAATAGTTAAGTCAACATTTTGCTGTCAGCAGAAGTTCCAAGGATACCAACTTCTTCTATTGTTTGACGTATGTGAAGTTTTCCTTTTTTAGCGCCAACACTGAAATCACATTTACCCTCATCGTTCTGTGAACATTTTGTTGGGGGCGAGATGGAGTACTTGTGCTGCCATAACAATCTGGCTCTTAGACATTCATTGTCACTTAGACGTTCGAATCATCATTCACATCTTTTTGTAGACAATCAACAATATCCTCTCTATCGCCGTTGTAAAATCTGGAAAAGCTGTGGCTAGCACAAGTCAAGCTTCTGTATCTACCTCTTCTATATTTTCTTCAACGTTATAGTCTTGATCTAAGATTTACTTTTCGAGGAACATCTTAACATACAATATGCAAGTTCGTTTTCCCAAGCGTCACTTACTGCGAAAATGACATATATTATGGTCCACATTCTCAAAAGTGATTGAATCAAACAATTTTCTTCTAAAAGAAACCGAAAAAAAATATTTTGTACCTTTCTTCAAACAGAAAATAATTGCTTTGATCCATGGTGTATGTTCAAAAAGTTAGACGAACATTAGATAGCAGTCAGGGACATTAATTTGACCATCATTTGCTTTCAGAGTAGGTTTTGAGAGGTGTGAAGGGTCATTCAAACGGAAGAACAACTCTTTTATTCATCCTTTTTTCTTCCAAAAATGTCGGCATAGATCGTAGAAAACATTTGAAAAATTATTCACGAACATGAATATAGTTCATCCAAGCCGTTGGGTGATCGTAATAGCCACATGGAAAACATGTCATTTCTGTCCCTTTCGATATAGTTTAAAATTAAAGGAATTAGAACGTCCTAAAATGAAAGAAAAACACAATTTTTTCGAAATAGTGTTTAATTTGAGTCTTGCATATGTATTTGGAAATTAAAGAGTTGATATATCCATTTGTAGCCCAGGCACAGGTTGTGTTTAGGGATGGTGGCCTTCGCGGCGCCGATGCTGAGACGATACGGGGTCGAAGGGGGTATTAAGGACTTGCACACACACGCTACTAGAGAAATCCATGATCTTGACACGATGGGTACAAGAACGAATGTCAATATTAGCGATCAGAATGAGATATTTGTTTTCCTTCGATTCATTGGAATTTAACTTTTCTTCCATTGCAATGCAGTCAATGCATTGACTAAAATTCCAAATCATCCATTTACAGCGTCTAAAACACTGCTGTCAGTTCATCAGCCCTTGCAAACACGACTGTCGATGTGGATTGCTGTCGCTGGGGAACACACAGAGCATATGTGTAAATAATTCATGTATATATTTCTATAGCCTTTTACGATTCTGGAACTGATTGAAATTTAAAAGCACAGATCATTGAAAAGAAAAAGGATATTAGTATAAAAAGATGTGTGGTTCCCCATTGGTGATGGGTCACCCAGGATAACACGGAAAGCCGCCTCAACTCAAATGTAATAAATGTAAGATGGAGACAAACAGGGGGAACTGCCAGTCTTACATCTGTTGAGTTCTTTTATTTACGTGTTAAGGGGTCAAGGTGTTTCTTTCTGAAATGTATAAAAATTGATTAATTTTAAATTGCTTCTGCAGCAATTTATACGAAATAAACTGATTATGTAAACTGTTAGCTTTAAATTATCCTAAAATGTGGCCTGAGTGCATATTTATTCATATACAAACCGTTGAAGACCAAGCATGTTTGCGGAATATTTTTGCGCGTAGATATTCCAATGAAAGGCCTATAAAATTGTAAGTAGAGCATTTATTTCTTTATAATGGTTTTTAGAGATATGGGTGATGGTTTTGTCTACTGAAACATAAATTGCATTCCACTAACTCTTTTGGACGGCTGTTTTTATTTCGTGAAGAAACAATGTGTGATAATAGTAGTAGAAGCTTGACACATTTTACAAAATTTCTCCAGAGTCTCTCTTATTTCGTAAACAAAACATCTGACCAGTGCTTCAGTTGGTAAGACTGGTTCGAGAAGTAATAAGGACATTTGTGCCCAGCGCACGGGCAAAGGGCGGGGGGGAGGGGGAGGGGGAGGGGAGGGTAGCATTCCGGGCCTGGAAACATGGACCTTGAAACATCTTGTACTCGAGATTGTGGCACCAAAGAAAACTTAATCAACTCGTTACAGTTCATTTCCTAATTTAACTACCTCAGCACAAGAGGCGTTACGTACAACTTTGTAAACAAGCGTCCTTATTGCTTACTGATCACTACCTGCTACGATTCATTGTCGGTGAAATGTCAAGAAAGATATTCATGTTTTACGCTTGATGTTTTCATTCAAGAACAATTTTATAGCATAAAAAAAGTTAATCTTCTAAACCAATATATTTTTTCTCTCCTGAGACCAGTACATTACATTATGTCGTGTTTTATGAATCCGTTGTAAAATGTAATCCATCTCGTGGTGAACAAAACAAAACGCTTGTATCCTGTGATGCTTTTTATTGTTTAATAGTGAATTCAAGAGATGGTGTCAAGGTTTTTCTTTCTGAAATGTGTAAGCCTTGATTAATTTTGAATTGCTTCTGTAGCAATTTATACGAAAGAAACTGATTATTTAAACTGTTTGTTTTAAAGTATCCGAAACTGTGGCCTGAGTGCATATTTATTCATATACAAATCGTTCAAGACAAAGAAAGTTTGCGGAAGAGTTTTGCGCCAATCCTTCTTTTCTTTTCCACTAGCATTGCTCAAATAATTTCACACTCACGCTAGAGCGTGCAGCACTCTCGACAGCACAATCCCATTTATTTATGTAAAATTATGTGCATTTTTGGGGAAGACAAAAGTTTTATCCACGGATATGAAGGAAACTTTCTACTCTTTTTACTTTCTCGCATACTACATATGTTGTGTAGAGAAAGTTACATAATGCGGGAGTTTTTGAAAGGAAAACGAGAGTTTTTGGCTGGAAAACGGGAGTTTTGGCAGGAAAATTCGTATTGTATGACGTTGATATTGAAAAGTGGAAGTAGTTATTGTTCCAATATGTACTTTATTACTTTCTCTAAAACATAATGTTGTAAGAATTCACGTATTATATATCTGTTACCAAAAAATTAGCAAAACGTCTGCCCGTCTGCGAACAACGCTAGCGGCTAAACTCTAATTTCTCTCAGGATTTTCATCATAATTGATATTCCCCCAATCGATCCGGCAGATCTCCTGAATCTAATCCCTCTGAATATAAAAGCGGTCGTTTTATTTTTTTGGGGGTACTTTAGAAGAAGCCTCAAATTTTTCTCGAAAAATCGATACAAATTTTTTGATTAATCTTTATTCTTGGTTAGCGTAAAAGTCGTTTAACAAAAATGGTGCGTATCTCAGTTTCCTTATAATCTTTGAATTTTCGAAAATTGGAAAAAATCCTTTTTTTTTCTGCGTTTTCCTAAATCTATTAAAGATACAAATTTTTCCTCTCAATAAAATGTGTTCTTTAAAGTTAGATTTTTAAATGATGACATGTACATTTTTTTAATATATGATATAAAGCTTTCGAGTAATTTTGCGTGAAATAAAGGCAATTTTATAAACAAGATTTTCTCAAAAACAGCTCCAAATATTATTTTTGAAATTTTATTTTATGGACAGGGCTACATGCACTGAATAACATGCCATAAACACCATTCACTGAATAACATGCCACCTGTACCGATCAACGCCTTGACACTGTATCGCTTCAACACTGGATCGGCCACTTGTACTTTAGTTTAATAAAATTTCACAACCGAGTTGCCCAAGTTTTTTTCATTATTTTTTATTGATATTTTTTGGGTTTGAAATTCCACTGCTACTACGAGAGTTGGCTTTCCATCCTTGTCGGAATTGATTTCTTCAGATATGGACTCGTAAAAGTACTTGATTACTAGTGATGCAGTTTTAGATAGCGAGTCTGTACATGTTTAAATTGAGCTTTAGATGATTCTAATGTAGCGTGAAAGCATTATAAAACTTCTAAAGTTCTAAAATATTTTGTTTTCTAAATTCACTTTTATTTTGTTATCTTCTAATTCGGTGTAATTTGTTTGAGTTACTACTAGTGTTAGATACGAATATTGGGTGATTGTCATGGTAGATGTAGATGAGTGTGGTATATACTGTTTCTGAGACAATGAGTGTGTCGGACTCTTCGTGATTGGACAAGACAGCAACATTTTTGTTAGTCTTACTTACAGCATACGTTTCGGGCTGGTTTTAGGATATTTGTGATGAGGTGCCGATCTCTGCTTCGCAGGTTCGCTCCGCTTGTGGTTTTCGCTGGTTAGAGTGGAGTTGAGCGTTGGTTTGAGGTTGTAGTACGTCCTCCATTGCCTCTACGTCGAAGCCGTGGCGTCGCCGAATGGCCTCGTCGATTATTTCTGCGGTGGAGAGGTCGTTGTTTTCCAAAATTGTCTTGAGGTAGAATTAATTATTGTTCACCACGTAACTTGGAGTGATAGAACAAAAACCACTAATAGCTTTACACCGACGCATACACTAGAGCAACAATTCACTTGTAAAAGACCGTGTGGGGCTGAGGAAGCCTGTCCAACGCGGAGGGATATCGATGGATCTTTGTGGTGCTCTGGAAGGAATATATCAGGTATTATTCAGGACTCGTGCGTGGAAACCAGTTCTTAGCTTTGCTGTTTATTGATTGCAACGTGTTACTTCGCGATATGCGCACGTCAAAATCAACTTTGCCGTACGCTTATCGTAAAGAAGTCGAAGCCAATAAAACAACAAGGTTCTGCAAAGTAAACTTTACACTGGACTGACGTGAATCAACATTGCTTACGCTATGTATTGAAAATGATCCCAAGAGTGTATACATATAAACGTATTTAGGAGTTCGTAGAAAAAGTGTATGCAACTCGTATGAAAGTGTCATTGGCGTACTCATTTTTAAACTACACTACAATCGCTTTATTCGTACGACAAGTATGAATTGCTGTACTAGTTACGTAAATAATATAATTACAAATTGGGAGCAATACGAAACTCGTAAAGAACATATTATCGGTTGATTTCCCTAGGGATACCAAATAACCAGATGTTTCTATGGATATTCTCTACCGTCATTCATTCAGACATTCTTTCCATTTTATTATTAATTTTTTGTACATTGTTTTACTAAGTATTTGAAACCGTTTAGACTACAAACAAATACTGAATATGTACATCACAAACAAATTCAACGATTGTTAAATTATTTTTTTTTACTATAAATGATTCAAGAGTGACTTCTATTCCGTTTCCATCTTTAGCATCTCACTTCTATTCCCCTTATTTGCCTTGCACATCGCAGCTCATGTAAAAAATAGTCTGTGCAATCTACAAAGAGCTCCTTAAATATTTCAACACATTATCCATCCTATTTTCTTAGAAGTACATTTTGTCGTTGGTAAGTAAATTTTAGTATTCTCCATATATTCAGTATATTTCTTGTATTGACTCTAGGATGCATGGACTCGGTAAACTACAATGTCTACCTGAGGCCCTGCGCAATACGCTCTCGAAAAATGAACAAAAATTGTTTTTCTTTCTTAATAACTTCATTTCTTAATAATTTCTATAAAAGTCAACTCTTCATGTTAAAAACAAAATTATTATTTAAATAACTATTAAAAGGGCCTTAAGTAAATATTAAAATGGCCTTAAAAGCCCTGCATATGCATTGACGTAATAGAATCAAATTTCAGGACCTACCAATATAACTTCTGAGAATTGTTCCTTACCCAGTGACTAAAATGAAAGTAGAAAAATAGAACAAAGATTACACGGAGGGCTACCTCTCAGAAATTCAGTTGTGTAGAGTACAAAGCTAAACAAAAAAGATTAGGGCCTCTGTGACCCTTTTATACATTCTTCCAACTTCAGTTTACGTAACGAAGATAGTATTGAAGCCCGTTCCTCACCCGCGCCTCCCTATAGAGCGTTTACACCAGAACCTTGAAACTCTTCTTCAAAACGGGACAAAACTCGAGGGTGCTAATCTAGGAGACGCTGCTGTCGCCAGGTACAGCTGCAGGTTAGGCTCGCCAACTTCCGCACTTAAAAATAGACTTACTTATGAGAAATAGAAAAAGTGTCTTTTAAATGTTCGATTATTCATAATATACACGTGACGAAAGCACGAAAATCTGCGCTATCTTTAACATTACAACTATCCATAACATTATGGACCTGCTTGTGATCCGAGAACTCACGCAGCAGCCACGCACGTTTTAAATATCGTTGGCAGCATTTCGTGTTTTAGTTCTTGTACGAAGGTGCCACATCAGAGCGCGCCATCGTAATCGTTTCCACCACGTTGTGTGGGAGTTATAAAGCCCTGGTTTAACCCCCCCCCCCCCGGTGACCCTGGGCCGTGCGGGGACCTCGAGCAAGTGCGTCGTTCGCCCGGCGCCATTACGAACGCAGGGCGGTCGTCGCCGTATCGCTCCGTGTGCCACGCGCGCCCTGCGCCGCCGTCGCGCGGCCACGCGCCACGCGCCGCCACATTGTGTGGAAATGCGCGCGGCCGAGCGTGGCGGAGGCGGCGGCGGCGGCGGCGGAGGCGATCTGATGGCGATGGAGGCGGAGGTGGCAGCTAGGGCGGAGTTGACGACGACGGGGTAGAGGTTTGGACAGCAGGTTGATTGTAGAGGCTGGGACGCAGGTGAATCTGGTGGTGGCGGTGGCGATGGCTGGGGCGGGGAGGGGTGGGGAGAGAATGGGGAGGGGTGGGAAGGGGTGGGGAGGGGGCCGGCAGCAATGTGCGCTACCCGCATAAGAAGTCTCTTTACACCTCTTCTGCGCCCGACGTCGCAAAGAAGCTGTGGAGACTTCAACGCGCGAGTTGATGACTTCAATGGCCGAATGATGTTTGTTTTTTCCTTTCCCTCCCAACTCAATTTTTGGGAGATTTTGTTTTTCACAGATTGTCACTTTTTTAAGTATTGTAGGGTTGCCTGGATTGTCGAGGTCGCTAAGGCTCAAGGGCCAAAGCTGCCGGGTTCGAATCCCACCTCGGGCATGGATGTTTGAATGTGTTCGTGTTGTTTTTACGTGTTATTCCTACAGTTCCCCATACAGTTAAAGCAATCTCATCGGTCGCTGTAGGTCTATATAGTCTATAAAATGCAACTAAGAAAGTGATAGGCTCATGATATTTGTCGTAGGCAATTGCCTAATAACCATTTCAAATTATTGTTTTAGTATATTACCTACTTTCTGTTTCCCAAGGAGCTTCAAAATACACATGGTAAATTGTAACGTTTTCGATATGGCCATCTGAGACAAAGAATGTATTTCTTTCCGTGAGCATGACTACGGTTTGTGGATTAGTTCAGCGTTCGAGGATAGTAATGTACGATGAGTAAGATTAAAGAGTGTGGAGAAGGGAAAAGGTAGCTAGCTTTTGAATGTTACTGGATGATTCGTCCCCAAACACTCGACATCCGTAGGTTGAGGATAAATAATTGATTTGTACAGTAGTAATCTGCATTCAATATTAATGTCAGATCAAGAGTTAGCTTGAAATTGTTAGATTATAGTTAAAATAACTTACAATTAATTGATCAGAAAATGGAACT
The DNA here is from genome assembly GCA_038098605.1 of Gryllus longicercus. Taxonomy (NCBI): domain Eukaryota; kingdom Metazoa; phylum Arthropoda; class Insecta; order Orthoptera; family Gryllidae; genus Gryllus; species Gryllus longicercus. Next base: position 11,847 of record JAZDUA010001209.1, read on the forward strand.
AATAGTATTTCTGTGATAATATTTTATCATTATGCATTAAATAAAATTATAAATAAATTACAACTTATCCAAAGTCATTACACTACAATTATTCTAACCGTACAGCAAGTATTCTATTTAGTTTGATGCAACACATAAGTTCACGTCTTATTTTCTAAATATATTCATCAGAAGACTAGATTCTTCAGAAGAAGACTAATTAATAGTTTTATGTAAATAAATACTATTCGATTAGAAATGATTCCTTCTTAACAGCTGAGACCAGCATTGGACAAATATCTTTTACTGTTTTTTGTTTGCAATAATAGTCACTCCATAAACCTTTATATTTTAAAAGTACAACGTACTTCAGATGGCTGTATCTCTATGTCGAAATTCTCTTTCATTTAAACGCAAAAAAAATTAAGCACTAATTCTTACGTACTAAGTGAACATTTTTCCAGCAATAGCTTTTTATAATTTCTCGAAAACGTACGTAAATATGGAGTAACGTGAATAAGTAGTATAAAGACAGTAGTGCTGCGGGAAATCGATATACGCTATTTTAACGGAAATGCACGTTTTGGAGTCCCTTGGTACCGAGACAGAACCGGGAGGGCATCAAATCAGGACATCAAATGTTGTCACTACAGTGTGTCTGACAGTCGTCGTCCTCGGTTCGAGTCCCGACGGTGACAGAAATTTTGACGCTAGGTAGGTCGGATTCAGTCTTTGTCCGAAGGAGAAGTCTAGCGTTTGGCTGCTGTGATCCGTTGTTTTTTGTGGTTCCTCCGATCAGAACCAGGTGAATGTCGGAGCAGTACCCTAACAAACGGGACACGGACCGCGCGTGAACTTTTTTCCCTCTTCCTTGTCTTACCCTCATACCTTACTTAATTACATGCACTACACTACCACACATGCGGGAAGTCCGGACGGGAGCTTAGGAAGGGAGCACCGGTCCCGGCTGGGGCGGTGTCCCTCTTGTGGGAATACCTGGTTGGGAAAAACCTCTCTAGCAGACGGGAAGTTTGGCGCTGAATCTCACTATCGAGCGAGGGGGGGGATAACCGCTCCTCTGGAGGGATCACCATGCACTACACTTATGGGAATAATGAACATAACATTTATGCGCCCGGAATCATCAATCAATTAACGGAAAGTGTTTTATTAAAACATCCTTTCGTGCGTCTGGCGAGAATAAGGAACGCTTAAAAAATTGGAGCAGGACTCATTTTCGTTGTACTTTCTAGATTTTCGACAGTTGCAATACTGAAAATAATATGAGAGAGTATGTGCTGTTAGCACCAGTATTTTATTCATATCATAATCCCTTGAATGATAGCCATGGAAGTCACAACATTAAAAGGTAGAAAGTCATATATTCTTACTCTCTATTTTAATTGCCTAAGTGTTGTTTCTTTCCACAGGTATTTTCTAGTAAGTGTTAAAAGGGTCAGTAGGGAAGAGCTTTGTCGCTAACTTAGTTTCCTTCCTCGCCCATAAATGAGTCATGTTAGCCCCTGAGAGTTCTACAGCATTTAAGAATAAGATAAGTGATATAGTATTTTTCCAACATTCTTTATTATGACTCTAATACCTAACCCTCGCGGTAAATGACGAAAATTGGCGAATTATTTCATTATGTCTTACGATACGATACGAATGATGATGAAATGAAAATGAACAGTGAAATGAAAATTAGGGGGAAATGGGTGAACCACATTTTTCCAATATGGATCGCCCACACGTGTCGGCTTGGATATTGAATATTTATCCCAACGTACATGATGAGCAGCCTGAACGCTACACGTCGTATTGCCAAGTATTATTCGTATAGCTTCATTTTTCAATATATCTTACAATATTTTGTGAAATTATTTTATTGCAACGTGAGTTGAATAAACAAAAGTTTATTTTCATCTTAGCAATAATGTACTCTCATCGATGAACAGACGGGATTCATTTCACCAACATTCAGTTTCAACCAGAATTTGAATCAGGAACCCTCCATATTAGCGCAAGTTGGTTGGCGTCGCTACAGGAAAGCCATGCAACACCTGTCTCTGGAAACAACAATTATGGGATACAATTACTTTTCGTTTATGATGTGATACCGCAAGCGATTATATCTCTAGTAAGTCCATCGTTCCCACATGCTGAGATGTTTGAACCGTGACAAAGAGTTTTAATGCCACCATATTCTTCGAGACTACAATCCATAGCGCATCCAAAGAGGATACAACGCTACGGATAACAGCAAATGTATCTCAGAATATACAATACCACATCTTTCAGCATTGTTTCCTTTCCTCTTGTTATGCTGCTCTCGTGTACCTTTGATATCAGATGAGCCCCAAACACGTTCGCCAATTAAGAATATTTTCGCGTTAGCTGTGAACATAAAGTGTGTTATCACTTCTCATTCATTTCATATTCCTCTTTAGATGATCTTCACGACAAAAAAGTTGAATGAAAGGCTTTAGTACGCGGGTTTCTCAGCGGTTGTTTTGAATCCTTCAGAACTGGTTTTGAGCACCTGCTTGAGGCGCACTGGGCTGTGTCGGAGTGCGAGTTGGTATTGCTGGAAGCGGCAAATGTCTTGAGAGAGGGGAAAAAAAAGAAGCGCATTATGCGTAATCTGCAGCTGTTGTCCGTGAGAGACAGTCCTTTCATTTGACTACAATCGAAGACCGGATGCGAACGTTGGCCGTGCTTCTTGGCTTGGTGCTCATGAGCCTTCGTCAGACTCTTTACGGGCTAGATTAAGACGTTGCTGGAACAACAGCGAGCATTACAGCATTACTTCTCCTCGATGTAGAGCAATCCTTCCGTTGAAATTATCTTTTAATCGTAAGTTTGCACCCAGTAATGAAACGCACGTGCTCGTGAATTGGAACAAATGACTCGTGATGGACAACGTATGAGGAAAATGACCACCGTCGAAGAGAAACATATGTAGAAATTCTGAGTGTTCGTTCAATAGGGAGTATTTTTCATTTCTTATCCTTACCACAGTTACTCGCCATTCTATCAAAAAACTTAATGTCGTTATTCGCAGGGCAAGGTTTAAGAACTGCGCGACTCCCAAGCATAAAAGCCTGTTGAAGCTCCCCTCTGGAAAAAATTCCTAATGATTTGTCACAAAAAATAACACACCGCATAATTCAATCCTCAAAATATTCTGTGGGCGTCGAATTCAATCCGCGAACTACTACTTATTGCGGCAAAGAATGTTCAGGGCATCAACTGATGTCACTGCAATGTCTGAACAGGAGATTCTTGGGTTCGAATCTCGACGGTGGAAGGATTTTCGACACTAGATACATTGCTAGGTCGAGTTCAGCTGATGTCTCGAGGAGAATTGCGGCGGCGATGGTGTAACGGTTAGCGTACCGAACTGTTGTACCCAAGTTCGCGGGTTCAAACGCGATCGAAGCCGTGGATTTTTAAGGCGTACGCCTTCCTTCGGAGGGGAAGTAAAGCCGACTGTCCCATGTTAGTAGATTTACTTGCATGTAAAAGATTCTCAAGCCTAAATGACGCCTCTGAGCTAAATTTAAAAAAAAAACGCCTGTTTCTCGCCCAAGAAATACCTCCTTTCTTTGCTAGTTGATGAAAGTAGCGAAATTTGTGTGGTCAGACGGAAGAGCAAGCCTGATGGCCCGAGTCTCGCCACGTAAAATAAGGCAAATTCAATTCAATTCAATACGTACTCTACCGCAGAGGGGGCTCATGTCTTGAGCTGCAGCGGTGCCCATCTGATGGGAGATACTTAGTTGTGGAAAATACTCGCAAGGCGACATAATCGGCGCCGGATCTGCCCTCCAGCGGGGGAAGAAATATTCCGCGATAAGAATAAACACTACACTTACGGGATTAATGACCTTCGCAGTTGACGCCCCTGTAATTACTAATCAATCAATTAATCAATCAATCAATCGAGTAGACACTTGACTGTCCTCGATGAGCCGCGTCTCTGTCGATCGAGCTGACGTTTCGGCCACCGTGTGGCGTTCTTCAGAGCTATACTGCTGCCAGCTCGATCGTCTGAGACGCTGCTCATCCCAGTCAGCCAAGTATCCCATGACGCCGGTCGCGGGAGCCTACCAATACACTCAATCAAGTACCACATTTCTGCTCTAAGTCTCAATAAAGACGGCTAATGCAAGTGTTTATAATACTGTTTAATATTGATGAGCGAGAAAGTATGTGTGAGCCTGGCTGGTAAGTCAACTATGTTTTTCAAATTGGCAATTCAGTGGAATGTTTTGATAATAATTGCTCTTTTTCCTCTTGGGAAGTTGTTTATGCACCTGCCTCTACGTTATGTATTCCTTTACTGAAAACTTTGCGCCGCCATCTGCTACTCGCGTGTTTTCGTAACAAAATTCTAATTACATAATTCCACAGAATGATACAGCGGATCGTAGTTACCATTTCCTCCCTTTAGCACTCACTCACCTCTATCTGCCTAGCCTCCCTTTGGAAATTCGTCAACTTCAATTTTTCAGTTCTGTACGTCTAGAGGCGTTGAACATGTGCAACCAATCATTAATTAATAACGTTTACCCTACACAATTTCAACTAATGGAACATTACGATTATTCTTGTTAATTATACCTTGAAAATCTGATGCTGTACGAATAATTAAGCAAGAGAAGCTGACTAGCACTCACACACGAGGAAAATGGAATTAAAATTATAAAAACCTTATAAGAAAAGGAAGTATATTCGAAAACAAATCGTACGCATCTGCCAATTCGAAATTATTTTTTCTTCGATCTCTTTTCGTGCGACATTCATTCTTCATCTTTCCACTCGTTCATTTCTCTTGTCACGTGCTTTTCAGCCTGCGTCGACCGGCGGTGGGTGCCCTTACCCGTCTCCCGCCCACAGCCCTCTGAAATATTTATGAAGCGCCGACCTTCTTCAACAAAAAACAAAATAAGATGGAGGTGACTTCAGTGATGATGGTGGCAGCCGGGTTCGTATCCTAGCCCCTCGGTAATGATGGGAAAAACGTCGTAACGAAGTCGAAAGTGGTAATATTAATAGAAATTAGTATTAATAATCTATAGAAATTTGATTCGCAGTTGTTATTGAATTAACCATCATCAAAAGTTCGTTATCATCGAAATAAAAACATTCATAAAGACTCAACCTAAATTAGTTGTGAAATGCCCACACGAAGTTCTAATAACAGTCCAACAACATCAAACAATTAAAATATTGGGAGTGAGAAAGGAAGACTGTAATAATAGGAGAAAAAAGGCAGAAAATAGGGAATGCGAAAAATGGAAAGTAATTTATAAAAACTTTGAGATGCAACTGCAAAATTGGGGGATGAACATTTGGCAGATGAAATGGTAGAGGAAGGCAGACAGATAGATGGAGAAAGATGGAGAGAGAGAGAGATGGAGAGGGAGATGGAGAGAGAGATGGGGAGAGAGAGATGGGGAGAGAGATGGGGAGAGAGATGGGGAGAGTGAGATGGGGAGAGAGAGATGGAGAGAGAGAGATGGAGAGAGAGAGATGGAGAGAGAGAGATGGAGAGAGAGATGGAGGGAGAGAGAGATGGAGGGAGAGAGAGATGGAGGGAGGGAGAGAGAGATGGAGGGAGGGAGAGAGAGAGATGGAGGGAGAGAGAGAGATGGAGGGAGAGAGAGAGATGGAGGGAGAGAGAGATGGAGGGAGAGAGAGATGGAGGGAGAGAGAGAGATGGAGGGAGAGAGAGAGATGGAGGGAGAGAGAGAGATGGAGGGAGAGAGAGAGATGGAGGGAGAGAGAGATGGAGGGAGGGAGAGAGATGGAGGGAGGGAGAGAGATGGAGGGAGGGAGAGAGAGATGGAGGGAGAGAGAGAGATGGAGGGAGAGAGAGAGAGATGGAGGGAGAGAGAGATGACTAGGAAAGGAAAATAATACGACGAAATGTACATGAAAAGGAGAGACGGAAACGTGAACGTATTTTGAGAAATGAAAAGAATTCGAGGAGATTTAATGGAACAGGAAAAGAGGCTTAAGCGAGGGGCAAAGGTCGAGGTGAGGGGCGATGGCAGCGGAAGCGGGGGCGGCGGCGGGGGGATGGGAATGGGGGCGGGGGCCGGGGCCACCGTCGTCGCCGCCCCAATAAAAAGTGATTTACTCCAGAGGCGGCTGTCGCGGTGCTCGCCGGCGCCGCCGCCGCCCCCTCGCAGATTTTCCAATTACTGCCAGGCGAAGGGACGAGGAGGGCGGGCTTCGGGGAGTTCGGGCGCGGTCGAGGGCAGCCAGCGACAGGCTAACGGACACGATATTCGCAATCCCAACGATAGTGAAGCCAAGCCCCGTAACCAACGGCTGCCGTCGAATTCGCCACCCCTCCACTCGTGACGTCGGTGCGATTGAAGGACAATTGTTTGAGCTGCTGACAAAAGAAAGTTTGCAGTGGCTGGCAAACTATGTGGAAAGTTTCCCGTTTCCTTATAGTTCCCCGTAATTGTATTCTAAAACCTCTTGGATCGACGTTCTGCTGCTAATGTCCTTCGTTGAATGATCCCAACTCCTCCGTTTGACCTCTAAATATATCTCCGGTTGTAAAATCCATTGTATGGGCTGGTAAATAAACACATTTTGTGATTGACCAAGAATAAAAATGCGATATTTTCATTTCTATGAAGACAATAGCTATTGTCAAAAATTACATTCTCTCACATTGTGATCCATTACTCTCGATTTGAAAAAAATATAGGTATGGTATGCTTTTGACGGAAGAAATTTTTCAATGACCGAAAACGTAATTGTGTTGACAGTCCCGTTGAGAGTGAAGATTCTTAACCAATGGTTGTCGCCAAATAATTCTTCTCACTCCATATGTTCTGAAGTGAACCCCCTGATTCAGCAGGATAATATATAAAATCAGGATTCAGTCCTAGGAACATCATTAGCTGGCAAAAGGCGAATTAATAAACTGCCAAGTACATATATGTGGGCAGAGAGCTGTAATTGTGTTACATATTATGAGCTGGGGCTGGAACTCCAATTACGTTCGTTTTCTAGAAGCGCCTGCACTATTGACTGATTGATGCGGAATAATTTTCGCGAATGGCTCACGCTGCATGGCAGGGTAAACGGGGTATGGTGATGGTATGAGAGGTTGGAGAAACGGTAGCTGGTCGGTTTGGAAGACTAAGGGAATGGTTGGTTGTCTGTCGGGAAGGACGTATCCCGACATTGCTGCGTCTAAAAACCGTGCGTCCATATATTTTTTGAGATTTTTAGTTATGATTGAGTAACCGGAGCAGTTATGATTTTGTTGAAATATTTTGAAACTCGTATTTTTAATATAATTTGCAAAACTGAGGTGAATTTTCTACTTTTGTCTTGGTGGGTTTGAATTCGTATAATTTAGAAAGCACATACGGCTGTGTCGAATAATATTGTAAGTGTGAGTTAGAATCAAGTATGTTGTATACTTGTTATTTTTCTTATATTTTTCTGATATAATACAAGGTTAGATCCTACTTTTTCTGTTGTAAAGAGCGCATCACATTTCAGATAGCTTTTTCTGGAATTGGATCTAACGAATCACTGCGGTAATATATGGAAAGTTTGTTATTTGCACCTAAACAAGACTACTCGCTGTGGCCCCTCCCTGAAATTTGACCTCTGACGGGCCAGAGATGAGAGAGAACACGCTAGCGGTGGAGGGGGTTTCTCGTGAGACGTAGAGAAAACGTTTCTTTCTTGCCTGTTTGACTTCTCCTCGTCCACTACATCCCTGGCCCACTTCTTGAGCACTCTGACACATAACCGAAGCTTGAGCTCGCTCTTATGAGCGGCCGGCAACTGCCAGACTGGGCTTGGTTCAAACTTACAGGAGCCACGAAGACGTACAGTTTCCACAAGGGAATTTCCATTTTCACCTCTTTCCTAGCACTTTGCACTGCGTCCAGTAACCATCTTTTCATTTCTTTCACAGGCAGTAATTACAAAAGAGATGAATTTCACTCACAACTGAACCGATGAGATATCAAAACATAATTTAGGGTCTGCAAGGAAACTTCATTACTTTAATTTACATTCAGATTCATTTTCCTTCGCAACTGCAGAGGATTCTGTTCAATGACTTACAGTTTTATTATTGCAACAAGGAATGTTTTAATTACAGTGTAATTACGAATGCTAGCATTATCTTGCCCATTATACTATCGTGGGATACTTTAATCAAGCTAGCACGCACAAAAACGAATACATTTGCCTAATAAACAGAAAGTAGACTTTACTTTAGTCATCCAAACTAATTTTGATGATTCACTATATTTTTACGGTAGTCTGCGATCCTTTGATTCATTTGTTAGTTTGATTTTTTTTGTTTTTTTTAAATCAAGTCATTTCCGTTTCCTGCATGAATGGGTGCTTTCTGTTACAAGTAGTCTAATTTTAATAGGAAAGCTATTTAAAACAATTTGAGGAAAAAATCTAAGGTCAATAATGAGCATTTCTGCAAAGAATGTTTTCTATGAACATGTCTTTTAACAAGTTCAAAGTTCGTTGAAAATCTAATATATGTATGTCAATGAGTACGAATAATATAATAATATACTCGTATAATATGTCCAAATACTGATTTTTGTAGCTACATGTTAAATCTTTTAAGTGGCTTATACTTAATGCAATTTCTAAGAATGATCAGAATAAATTAACTACTCCATATTGTAAGCAATTTTTATGAACGGGAGACCGGTGTTGGTTGGCACTTGGCTTCGTACATCAGCCCCGTAACATCCATAAGCCCTATTTTTGTGGTGACATGTTCTTACGTTCTTCTCATAGAAGTCTTAATATTATCAGTACAAAAATGATGAAACTGTGATATAAAATGAGTTTTACAGCTCGGAGAGTAATATTTTCATAGTTCATTGATTGTCTTGTGTAACATTGGGAAATATTATTTTTGCTTCTCTTTCTTTTCCAGCTTAAGCCTTTAACCAACGTCTTGATTATCGTATATAAGATTTTTTAGATTTGATATCCGTTGTCACCTCTACGGCCATCTTAAATTTAAAAATCCCGTTCGGGGCAGGTTGGCATTTTCTAATTGGGGTTGGTTGGCAATGTCTGCTAGCCCAATCATTCGTGTAACAACCATCTCTACAAAATAAAACTATTTTCCTTATATTATTCACGCCTATGGTAAAAGCGCCAGTGGTTGCCACAAGAACGTTTTTTCTCAATCTTCACGACGTTTTCTCAAAACTTCTAGGCTGCAGTGCTTAATTCGTTTTGTGAAACTCAAAGGGCAACTGTCTATTTCTGAAGACATTCTTTGGTTAAAAATGGCCAATATTTAATTTAATCTATTGTATTAATTTATTTCCAAACCAATGTGTTCTAAACAGTAGTGGGCACTTAAGATATGAGAATAAAAAAAGTATCCTCCTTGTTACATAATTGCAATGTTTTCATCTTATTCTATGAATATAATATTATACTTATTATAAATTACAAATTTAAAATAATATAAAATAAAGGATTAAATTGTCTTCATTCTAATCATCCCCACGAGAAGACATAAGGTCCATGTACGACAAATAGGAGCGAGTGGCAAGCCTCCAAAACTTATCTCTCAAAATTTGTGTCAGAAGTAGCTACTACAGGTGAAATCGCCAGTATTGGTGTCCTACTACTTTCCAATTGGATAAAATAAAATTTCGCGTCATTTCTTACATATTTTAAAAATCACGAACATGTCTTAGCAAAAAATACGAACCTTTTCACATAATTTCTAGTTAGCTGCTGAGACGCGGGCCCCTGCTTCGGCTCATTGCATTCAACGCAGTGCACTGTGCGAGCTGTCTCGCCGCTCGGGAGATAATAAGAGCGTGCGGCTCATACGAGGCGGACTAAACATTTCGTGTTAGTCTCGACACTCCGCCGCGTCCGTCGAGGCTGTTTGCACGATGAGAAACCGTCTCAGGCGGCCGTCACAGTAAAACCGATTTTGCTCGAAATTTCGGAAGGCCGTTTTTGTCGGACAAACCGGATTTGTTCAAACTCGTTGCGAAAATGGTCAAAGTGAACCCGAACGATCTCTTTCGACGGCGGCCGAAAGACATCGACTGTCGGACGAACATCTGTTTCGTTTGTTTTTGTCCGTCCGATATCGGACGACCGAAATTTCTGTCAAAATCGGCTCCAGTGTGACCACTGCCTTATAGGTAGGGGTTCCCCTCCTGTCGTTCCTCGTACGATAAGGACGACTTGTAATCAGCGAACCTTAAAGGGCTCTAATTCTTTGTTAACAACCGATAATGTTTAGCTTTTTAAATATCATTATTAATAAGATTAAACCTGCAACTGCATTAAACCTTGCCTTGCTCATCTATCGCAAATTTTAATTGTCTTCAGAGTGAAATGCTCTAAAATACACAAAAGCATTTTTATTTACATGTGGTAAATATCTGATTGAATAAAATTAAAGGCTGATTTTCAAATATTTAATTTTTAGAATAGATTTATTAGTAATTATGCAATTTAAGTTTAAGAAATTGGTGGCAAAATACACTAAATTAACATTACAGAACTTACAAACTTTAAAAATTTACAAACGTTACAAATTAACGTGAACATTTCACCGTGCTATCTGTCAAAGCACTCCACCTCACCACATTTCACCGCACTACGAATCACTGAACTATAATGTCTTTCATACACACTCGTTTCCCTCAGTTTCACAACGTCACTGCGCTGCACCCCACTTCACATTATTATTATTATTATTATTATTATTATTATTATTATTATTATTAGTGATAATATAACTTACTTTACATAGTAGACTGGTAATTTAATAATATTAAAGATATTTGTAATACACATATCAACATCTAAGAAACAAATTCATTTTTAAATTTTCTTAGACTTTGAGGATACGGATCAGAGACACACAGGCAAACCGTTTCAGTCTCTAATAGTTTGATTCGCGAATGAATATTTCCCCACGTCCGTTTTTGTATGAAATTTGTGCATGTGATCCGCTCTGCAGAAATATGTAGGTTTCCCTAATCGACTTTGAATTTATTTCCAGGTTCGAAAGCCGCTTCATACATAGAGGCACATCATCATTCTCCTTCATTCGAGTGACTCCCATAGTCTTTTATTCTTGGTACCCCTGAAAGTAGATGTTGATGCTCTACGTTGGATCTTTTCTAGAATCCTTTGCTGCAAAAATTCTTCAATGATATCTGTGGAAATAGAATCAGGGCCTCGAGATTTTCCTCTCTTCATTATTTTTATTCTTTTCCGCAAAGTATTTACTTCAATATGAAAAAGAAATTTATATAACAGCATTGGTATCTGAATACAGTTAGATTTCTGCTTGAAAATCGAGATAAAATACGTATTAAAATATTTTATTTTTTCTCTGTCGTCCGTTATTGGCGAACTGTTAAAAAGAACAACTGGAATCTCGTCTATACTTTCTTTCCTTCTACGAACATATTTAATCAATACCGACCAATTAGTACTGCCATCCGCATCAAAAATATGTTTTGAATTACGTTTCACTGCCATTACATGCCAATTTTTAAACTATTGCTGCTACTTTTAAACTACTGCTGCTTGCTTGCTGCTGCTGCTGCTTTTAAACTACTGCTGCATTTGCAAATGTGATGCTGTTATCCCCAGACCAAAATGTGATAAATTTATTTGCTTCTTTGTAAATATACCATTGACAAATTATTGATATTGAAATTTGATATGTTGCTCACGGATGTAGTTTGCTAACCTGCCACAAGTTATGTGCTAACCAATCCCACAAGTGTATTTAACCATTCACGAACTCTTCACGAGACCAAACACGAAGAGGACCCCAAAACGTATATTTCCGTTGAAATCTCGCAATCGATTTTTCGCCAAATAACATAGCTCTCACTCTATTATGTTTTACTCCGTTTATACGTACGTAAACGGGAAAGTAAAAATATCGTGGATTCAACTAAATTTGATGATTTTAATTCTCCGTATTCGTGCCGTATACGGAGTAACTATAGGATTAATACGAAGTGAAGTTCGACAGGCAGTAAGGTTATGAAAGGTCTGAAAACTAATGTGGCAAAAACACTACTAGGAATGTTTTATGGCTAAAAACTTAAAAATTTATGAAGAGTTTTGAAAGGTGATAAACAAACGAGTAAAATTTCATTTGAGTCAATCCGAGTATCCGGCACGGTGAGTTTGTGTATTACTGTACAGAAATATTGTTTATCTTGAAAAACGTAATTTTCTGAATATCTTTTTTCATTATTAATTAAGTATTATCTTGTTCTTCAAATTTGCTGAATTTTCCTTGCCTTTCTTTGATCGTAACTCACCCTGACGTTTCCAGCTTTTCCAGGCGTGCAACTGTTTATTTTTCTAAATATCTTTCGTCTTATTAATTATTTTCTTTAACATGAAATTCACTAAAGTGTACTCCACTTCTTCCATCGTAACTCACCCTGACGTTTCCAGCTTTTCCAGGCGTGCAACCGCCCCCGGTTAGGTGTAAATCGCGTGGATGACGGGCGGGCAGGCGAGCGTGTCTTCCCACCGAGATCTCCTCCGGCGGCGGTGAACGAGGCGTGAGCTTTTTAGAAGTAAACACCTGCGATACCAGGAAGAGCGCCTGGAGTTTTCATGGAGAAATGCATGTTTTTGGTGTTCACGGTCCGTGCACACTGTCTTGTCGGGTGTATAGTTATGAGGCGTTTCCGAGAACGAGACTCCGAAAATGATTCATTGCTGTTACCTATTCAGGCGTGCGTAGGGAATGTTAGGCATTCGCCAACATTCAATATGTGCATATGTTGACTTCAGAGAACGTACTGTATACATAATGGAGACAAGCGCCAGAGTTAAGAGTGTAATTATAATACGTTCATCAGAACATTAAAAGAAATTGACTCGGGTATCGATGTTTTAATTTCACACGCAGTATTTTGATATTACGTAAAAATATGTCACAGAACCTAAATAAAATTATTCAAACTCACAGCATGCATTTGACTGTTCTTAAATACATTTTATAAAACATTGAATTTGTGATGTAACGAATTGCTTCAATGGAAACACCAAAAACAGTTGAACACGTTCTTTACAACTCGGATCGCGATTAACCATTGCCAGACGTGCCGTTTGCAATTTTGCTATTATCGCTGAATATTTTTCCATTGGAATTCTTTCTGGAAATCTCGAGGAGGTTGATAATATCTTCTCCAGACTGGTAATACAACATTTACAATACTCGTCTGGTCAAGTCTCGTACCCAGTTTATAAAAATTATGTTCTGGATTCCATTGTAGAATTCACACCAATACTCTGTTTGAATTCTAGAACTTGAATGATTTAGAGTTCGGTGAGACGATAACTCAAGAGAATTTTCCTTTGACCTCCTAAAAATAGATAGAAAAGTATATATTTTAAAGACTATTTTACTCTCATGCATTGTTGTTTTCATAGTAAGAATGAGCCAAAGGGGCGAGAATATTTTGTCGTTCATATTCCAAAGTAGTACGTTAAATTTTCACATTTGTGAAAATCGTAACTTTCACAAAGAATTGAAGTATCTAATTACCGTTAATGTAAAGGACGCAAATAACTGAATTGAGCAAAGCTTCTTAATAAGAATGGCAATGTCGCTTACTTGTTGATTAATTTTCGACTGACTTTTCCGAACTGTTCTCAAAATTCCTCGTCCTATAGCAATGTATTACAGGCACAAAAGACAGTAATTTCACGCGGAGGGAGGTCGCGATGTGACAGCCGGTACGTAGGCAACAGTCCCTAGGATGTGGCGTTTCTCCAACCAAAATAATTTTGGCTCTGGCCGAAGCAAAGGTCAAATAGTCTTATGGTGCCCTCATATTGCAGTTGGGACGAGAACTCCTGTGGCGTTTTCGCGGACCGACGTCATTCGCCCGTGGCTTCCATGCTAGGCCGCGCGATCTGCTTTTATTAAGGTAGAGAAAAACATGATTGCGTTGACAGATCTTCCAGTCAATCCAAGTCTCCGGTCAACACCAGACCAATGCAGGAGCAGTACCCCAATAAACAGGCTACGGACGCACTCGATCTTTTCTTCCTCTTCCTTGTCCTATCCTCACCCCAAACATATACCCACGTACGCTAACACTACCATGCACTACACTACCATGCTGGGAGACCAGTTGAGAGCTTCGAGCTTGTTCCGGCTGGGGTGGTTCCCTGAAGGTGGGAGACCTCTGATAGGCTGGCGCCGGATCTCGACATCAAGCGGGGGAAGCTCACTGCCACCTCCAGAAGAAGAACATACACGACACTAACGGGACTGATGGCCATAGCGGTTGACATGCCAGAAATCACAAATCAATCACTCAAACTTCAGTTGATCCAAAGGCAGTGGTTGAAGAAAAACGTTATTATCACGTGAGCACATGCATTCCTATCCATATATCCTACGTCGATAAAGTTAGGTTAAACCTTCTGCCTTCAGTTTCATTTTTTGCTTGCTGGCCCCAATGGTCGACCATTCGTTGCAAACAGACGAAGTTCAACGTGCATCTATGCATGGAAAACACTTCGCGGACAGACCTTGCTTGACCTTGCACAGACCAAGTTGCATTCTCATGTACTGTGCCACCTACTGCAGCAGCGTCATGCGACGATGCTGCGACAAAAGGTACAAATCCGTTAGAACAATTCTAAAATATCCTATCTATTCGCAAGCGGGACTTGTAAACCCGGTTTGTTTCGGTTGTAAATCTGTCACCGCCATGTTCTCCCTACAGTGGGAGAACTTGGAAAAACAATGCCACAATGACATACGTAAAATCTAGTTTTGCTAGCCTTACTTGAGAAAGGAAAGAGAGAAAGTATTTATTAATTCCGAACGCGTCAATTACTTAGGGAATTAGATCCGTAACTGTAGTGTAGGTTCTGAAAGTTCTATTCTGGCAAGTGGCGATGATCCTCTCGTTACGAAACACGAGATCCGGTCGCAACCTACACATCGGCTTCGGGGGTTTTGTTTTCTACTCCAGATATCTCCCCCAGCCGGGCACCACCTCGGCCGAGTTAAGCGGGCGAGGCCAGGCGGGATGGGGCTGAGCAGGAATGGCTGTGGGGGTGGGGCGGGTGGCAATGGGCAGGGCAGGTCAGGCGAGGCGGGGAAGAAAGGAGCAGGGCAGGCACGGCGGAGTGGGTGGGGCGGGGAGAGAATGGGTAAGCCAGTCGATGCGAGGCGGGGCGGGAAGGGACAGGGCGGGCAAAGCGAAGTGGGTGTGGCAGGGAAGGAAGGAGCAGGGCAGGCACGGCGGAGTGGCTGGCGCGGGGAGGGAATGGGCAGGGCAGGCGAGGCGGAGTGGGTGAGGCAGTGAGAGAATGGGTAAGTCAGGCGAGGCGAGGCGAGGCGAGGCGGGGCGGGGCGGGAAGGGACAGGGCGGGTAAAGCGGAGTGGATGGGACGTGGAGGGAATGCGCAGGTCAGAGGAGGCGGGGAGAAATGGGGCAGGGCAGGCACGGCGGAATGGGTGGGACAAGGAGGGAATGGGCAGGTCAGGTGCGGCGGGAAGGGACAGAGCAGAGCAAGCATGGCGGGGTGGGTGGGACGTGGAGAGAATGGGCAGGTCAGGCGAGGTGAGGAAGGTACGGGCATGGCAGTCATGGAGGGGTGGGCGGGCAGGGAAGGAAGGAGCACATCAGGCGAGGCGGGGAGAGAAGGGGCAAGGTGGGCATGGCGGGGTGGGCGCGGAGGGATTGGGCAGGTCAGTAATGGTGGATGGGACAGGAGCGGACAAGGTGGCGGGGCGGGAGGGAAGGGGGAGGACGGGGCAGAAAGATAGGGGCTGGAGCTGCGGGTGGGACAGGCGGGGCGAGGCTGATCGGGATGGGACGGAACTGGCAAGTCAGGAGGAGCGGTGCGGGAGAGCCGTAGGCGAGGCGGGACAAGGCGGAGCGGGGTGGGACTCGGCGAGGGCCGGGGCGGGGCGGGCGGGGCGTGGAGGGGCGGGGCGGGACGAGACGGGGCGGGGCGGGACGAGACGGGGCGGAGCGGCCACTGCAACTGAGCGAAGACGCGCTGCTAACGAGCCACCCGTTCTGCTTGGCTGCCCGTCGACGCCGCGTCGCTTTTACGGGTCTCTGCACCGACTCGCTGCCCCCTCCCCGCCCCTCCCCCCCCGCCTGCCACCCCTGAGCACCCAGCCCTCGCTCCAACCGACTACACTCGCCTGCACTTTAAGTAGCGTGACTTCAGTCACGAGATCTGCTACCCTGCAAACTGCTTGTTTGATTTTTCCACCTGGCGGAAAATTGGTGGGGGAAAATCGTTGCTATGATAGCTCTCGTTCTGTTGAGTAAATTTTACATGTAATTGTTGTTTTCTGTTAATAAATGATGTCAAAATTAATTAGCGTTTGTGAGACCAGCAATTATGACGTCGAACCACAAAACGAGCGGAATTGAGAGAGTATTTTGCCCCAAATCTTCATTCCCTTGTTTAATGGAAAATATTTTCAGGAATGTCTGAATCATTTTCTCTTACCGTGAATCTGATTTAAGTTTTTTTATACGATTGATTGACGTGATTATGGAATGTAATCGTGACCATTAAGATATTTTACAGATACTTATGTGATCAGAAATTATTTAACACGAAGGAAGTGTAATTATGCCCACTAGAGAAATTTTATGACGACTTTCTCAATTCCGTCTTTTTCGCCACCTCTAGCCTCCCAACTCAATCTCGTCTGCTCTATAACCCTTGTGGCACCGAAGTAGAAACCAACATCACATTTCATTTCTTTGATATTGTTGATTTAAATGGCTTTATAGATCAATATTATACTTTGACTTATTTCACAGTATTTCAAACTCAACTTTTTAATCATTTAGAAGTTAGTGGTGCTTATGTCCCTAGTACTATATGCACACAGTTGCATAAGCTCCCATACCCATGGATCTGGAAATCTTGTGGACTTACCTCCACGACCTCGCGCAACATTCTGCTTGTTTATTTAGGGCTCTCTATCGTAATACACTCGTTGCTAGGATAAGGCAACTGGCAAATACACAAGCGCGCGGCGATGGTGTAACGGTTAGCGTATCGGAATGTTATACCCAAGTTGGCGGGTTGAAACCCGCCAACGATCGAATCCGTGGATTTTTAAGGGCGAAAAAATCCTTTGTACGCCTTTCTTCGGAGGGGAAGTAAAGCCGGCTGTCCCATGTTAGTAGATTTACTTGCATGTAAAATATCCTCAAGCCTAAATGACGCCTCTGAGCTAAATTCAAATCGCCAGTTTCTCGCCCAAGCAATGCCTCCTTTCTCTGCTAAGTGAAAGGAACGTAGCGAAATTTGCGTGGTCAGACGGAAGAGCAGGCCTTATGGCCTGAGTCTCGCCATCTAAAAGAAGGCATTAATTCAATTCAATTCAAATATAACCCTTTTAACATGATACTCCGTTGCTACACGGAGACAACTGACAACAGTAACAACTACGTTGCATCGAGTTTGAGACCTGGATGAGAGCACACGCGACAGCGAAGTCATCTACCGCTTCCCCTCTTTGTCGCCGACGACTGAGAACTCGTTATTTTCTGTTGAGCTGAAAAAGTTGCAGGGCTTCTCCTTTTTCCTTAGCAGCTGGAAAACTTTCATTCCTTTTTTATTTTCCTTCGATAAGTGCGATGTTATGTTTTTAATTTCTCTTTTCTTTTGTAAAGCCTAGCAAATTTAAAAGCTAACAACGAACAAAAATAATTAAATTGTAACTCTATACAGACCAACGCACGTTTGAAACTATTGTGGGAATCCCCAATAGTTTAATGTCAATGACCCATGGGTTCCCTTGTCACTGGGATACTAGATAAGAACGTATGACGCGGGGTTTATTTTGATTAAAAGGCGAGAAAACGCCATCCAAGGCCGTCGGCCTCTCGCTAAAATTAGGCTGTACGAGTACAGCGGGCGGGGTCTGCTAGTAATGTTCAGCGTAAACAATCTGGGACGATTTCAAGTACACTTGTGTCTATGTGTGTATGTTTGGTTACGGTTGCCTAAAAGTATGTGAGATCTTTGGGGAAATAAGGAAGAGTTTAATTCAATATCAGAAAGAAGCTATGAAATGTAAATAATGAATTTAGTTCTTAATTAGATATGAGAGGCTAGAAGCCAACAGGTTTTTGGATTACCTTTATACTGAGTCGCATGAAGAAAAGAAGTCGTTTGTTTTTAATGAGCACATCAAGGTCAAGACTTGTTTGCAAATATATTTTATTGGTATTTCTGAAATTTATTTTCTCTTCGCCTCAAAAACATCAAGAAAATAATGTTCTCTGTTGTTTCCGATTTTAAGGGGTTTGATTCATGTAGTTAGTAAATGGTTTCTTCTACCTGAGACATATGCTTCCTGTACGGGACGTGATTCTCACAATATCGTAAATAACTTTCTCTGGTGGCGAACTTTTCTCTCTCCTCTGTTTCCTTGTGACACAACTTCTAGAGTACGAGGGCGCTAGCCAACCTGTCGTGGAAAGCCATTTTTTAGGCAACAAAGTTTGTTTGTGTGTGTGTGTGTGTGTGTGTGTGAGAGAGAGAGAGAGAGAGAGAGAGAGAGAGAGAGAGAGTAAATAAATATATAGCACAAGGTCGATAGTAAGGAAAGGTTAACAGGAGGTAAAGAACAACCACCACGAAATATAATTGTGAAAATAATTGGCACCATACGAAGTGCTGTAATTGCTTTGCACAATAAAGAGTTCGAAATTAATAGTATTCAGGTGTTACTTTTAAGCTTCGTGATTGGGATTTTAACACATGCATGTTTTTGTTTTATTTTCCACTATGCAGAAAACTTTTTGTAAAAGAAAGATTATGTTTGTGAATCTGCTCGTCCCACGGTAAAAAAATATTGAGATACTTTTTTTTAAATATACGCTAAGAACCACTCTGCCAAAGAAAATATTTTAGGAAATGTTCATGCTTCGTTCAACTTGCAAGTAAGAACTGTTACGAATATAGGCAGGCGATTGTCAATTATACGTACGAATTCTTGCCGTTCCGGAGAATTCACATTCATTTCCGAGTCGAGGACTTAACGGCATGCACCTGTTCTGTCACGGGCGTGGTCGCCAGTATTCCATAACAAACCGATCCATGAAATGTAAATGTCCCCGGCAGCTGGCGAGGCGGTGACGGCTGTGACCCCTATCTCGGTATATCGCTGGACCAAGAAGGTCCATATAACAGCGCGATGCCGGGCAGCGGTAGTGTTTTTTTATAGCGGAGCAACAAGTTGCCGATGCAACAAGCAACGACGTCGCGGCGACAGGTGGCACCGGGGCGGTCGGTAGCCGCACCTGAGGTACCGAGGCGCCGCCGCCGCCGCCGCCGCCGCCTCAGCACATTGGGGCAAGGTCTCAAAAAGCTGGTCAAAAGTCGAAGAAAAAAAAGTTAGTTTTTTTTTTTATTTAGGGAATTTTAAGTAAGCAATTGCCAATCCGGGTAGCCGAAACTGTTAAGGCAGTAGTGTCGTGGAGATCTCGGATCGAAGGTCCGCGGTTTCGATTCCCGCCTCGGGCATGGATGTGTTTGTGATCGTCCTTTCACCTCGCATCTTCATCCTATTACTTCATTAAAGAAGTATTAATAATTTCCTGTTTAACGCCGCTCTAGCATATTGGGGCAAGGTCTCAAAAAGCTGGCCAAAAAAAAAGATTTTTTTATTTAGGGAATTTTAAGTAAGAATTTGCCAATTCGGGTAGCCGAAACTGTTAAGGCAGTAGTGTCGTGGAGATCTCGGATCGAATGTCCGCGGTTTCGAATCCCGCCTCGTGCATGGATGTGTTTGTGATCGTCCTTTCACCTCTCATCTTCATCCTATTACTTCATTACAGACGTATTAATAATTTCCTGTTTAAGCAGGAGGCCCTTGCCCTGGGAATGTGCAGTTGGCTAATAAACAAAAAGTAAGCAGTGGTTAGACTGGTTCGCAAGAGTCTATCTAATTCCACGGCTAGGAAAGGTCCGTGGTGTCACAGTAACGTTCTGCATCATTGGAAACGTGACCGTTGAGCGAGCAACTGTTTTCGGTTTTGAGCAATTTTCTTCATTCAAAATGGACGAAAATCGTGATGGCAAAGCCAATGTTTACATATGTTACAAACAATTTTAAAAAATATGTTAATGTTTAACAAAATGACACTATTAATTTGGTTGTTTTTCAGTGAAAAACATTTATAAGTTCCACAGCGAAATTTGTAAACACTTCTTTCTCTAAAATTTAGCTATTGAAATATCCAACAAAATGCGGCTATTAACTGCTTCCTGCATTTCGTGAAGAAACAATATTAGACGTTTTTCAATTTTTAATCCACCATATTGGATCCGCCATATTCTTTATTTTGTAATGATAACATCAGAACCAGCAAACCATTAAAGCCCTGTTTACAAAGTTTGATTCAAATTCAAACACTTTTAGACGTTTTTAAAATTTTTAATCGCCCATATTGAGTTTGTCATTTTGTTTGTTGTATATTTAATTGGCTGTTCGGGTGACGCCGCGTCCATGGCGAAGGTGCCGACGTTGCCCTGAGGAAGGTCGCAGAATGGCGACCGAAACGTCGACACCTTTGCCATGGACGCGGCGTCACCCGGACAGCCAATTAAATACTGATCCAGGCCGAAGAAGCCCACGCTCTCACTTATTTGCTGCAATTTTGACATTGGAATCGCCAGGCGTGCCCCAAAACCATTGAATACAAAGTTAACATAATTTCGTATTTTGGCCATCGTTTTGCCGTCTCGCCCCCACGTGAGCCGGTCTATGCCGCTCCACCCGCCCCCGGGTGGCCAACGGGGCCTCAGCTGCTCGCCCACACACCGGGAGGGGCGGCCCTCACCTGCGCTGCCGCCGCCCACGACGCGGCCCTTGAGGGACACCGCGTTCGCGGAACGGTGTGGAGATTGACAGGTGAAATTCCGTAATGGTCAATTCATTAACATTATTTGGGAAGCGTGCTTTTACGTTATTTATTTTATGTTCGCTTCGCACTCTCTAAAATATGGTGTCAGAATACTAATTTTTACTTTCATCCTTTTTTTTACGTTTTCAGCGCTAATTTTCTCTTTTTCAACTTTTACTTAATTCATTTCCTTTTCGTTTCGTGAGCTTTTTAACATTGTGTGAATATATTCATTTTCACTTTCTTTTATTCCGTTCTTTTTATTTTCGTTTTCTGTGAATTATGTCCTGTGTTTTTTACATTATTTTACACTTACGTTCATTTAATTTTGTCTCGTTTGGCCAATATTTGCCTACTGACAATGGATCATGTTTGTGCTACGGTTATCTACTTTTGATGACCATTAGAACATATGTTCATACTTGTAAACTGCAAAAGGAAGTAGCAACTTTAACACTTTTCTCTGTTGTTAAAGTCTCTGTTCCAGAACGTCATTCGTATTTTGACATGCTTGCTGCCTGTCGCCTGCTCTCGCCGTCATTCTTTCTCGTCATCACCACCTCTCTTACGTAAATCGCTTAAATGGTATATCGTCACCATGTTAACACCTTATTTATTTTCACGTGTTCCTTACACATATCCAATTGTAAGTCGTCATACACTCATTGACTTCCATACTTATCACAAGAACTCTCTTCTCGCCTTCGAAAAACTTTCTTCCTCGTGCCCTGGCTGATCTGGCCATTACATATCGTCTCGCAATGGATCACCAGGGGCTGAATCCTGAGCAGCTGCGTGCATTGAGCACTTCCTATTTCATTTCGCCACACAGCACCTGCTCACGCCACTCACGCCACTGGCGCCCACCGCCGAATTTGCTCCTTCTCCTTCGGCAGACACCGAATTTGTTTCCACTCAGTCTCACCGATGACTCAGGAACTGACATATTATGTCAATATATATATATATATATATATATATATATATATATATATATATATATATATATAGTACAAAGTTCCTCTACAGATGTCGCCGTTTCTCCGCTCTCAGTCTCCATGCCTCACTATTGACCCATAGATCATCTTACATTTCTCTTGTCGTCATAGCCTCTTGCACTCCCTGCTGCCATGTAAGTCTGGGCCTTCCTCTCTCCTGTCTTTCTGTCGGCACCCATTTCAGGACTCTTTTTGGCCATCTTTCGTCTGTCATTCGCATAACATGACCGTGCCAGACGATTTGTTTTTCCTCTATTTCGTCAAGGATAGATTTCTTTACATCCATTTTCTTTCTTATGTCGTCGTTCCGGATTCTGTCACATATTCGTCACATCGTCGTTCCATATTTATTAATGCCACATTTTATTTATCTTTAAAACAAGTACGGTTTGCAACTCGAGAACTTAGTTTAATGAGTCAATTATTGAAGAATTTGTATTGCATTAGTGGAAGCGGAATAAAATGACTCAAATTAATTTCAGGACGTTATTTTTTTTTACACAGGAAAAAGAGCTTCTCGTATAAGTGGAACATCATGATGCATTTAATTTTATTTATATGGAAATTTTTTTAGGTTTTTACCAATAATTATGAGCTTTCCACAGAAGGATCTGAAAACACTCTCCACCGTTTTGCCAGAACAAACAATAAAACATCACTTATATGAAAAAGTTACTCAGAAATATTTAAATATAGAATTGAAATTTTCAGGCGCCTCGGTACACTTCGTCGGTGGACTCAAACCAGAAGCCTTTATTTTCACACAAACAAGTTATCACCTGAATCGACTGCACTCCTGTGTCGACCCATTGCGGTTCAGAAGAAATGAAAGAGTTAATATTTCATTATTTAAAAGAAAAATTCATTTTCGGAATTGTATTCTTGTCTGTTACCAGAACAATTCCGAATGTTTACCGTCTGTATTAACAGTGAAGTGCCACCACCAGCTGCGAATGGACCATCATTTCCTTATTCCCTACAGCCACCACCACTGTTCCCATTCGGACACTGCCATTTCTTGTCACAGCCTTCAACACGTCACTAAAACCTCCGCTCATGCCATTCTATCTATTAGGGTCCCCACATCCACAACATTAACCACACCTCTACCAATCACACCTCTTCCGCCGACCTCTCGTCATTGTTCGTCCGGGTGACGCCGTGTCCATGGCACCTTTGCCATGGACGCGGCGTCACCCGGACAGCCGATTAAATACTTACTCCGTCCGCGGAAGCCTACGCTCTCTCTCGTCATTGCTCTCAATCCGCCATCACCAAAGCGTCACTGCTACCATCGCCTCCGCCGCCACCTCCACTCGCGACAACGCCGCCAACGCACCATGCGAAGTGTCCGATGTCGCGGCGCGGCGCGGCCCGGCGGCGCGCAAGAAAGCGCGCTTTGACGCACGGCTCTGCGCCGCGCCGCGCCGCTTGGCCTTTTTGCTCCGATGCACTGCCCGCCCACCTTCTACGCCGACCGGCTCCCCTCGCCCCTCCCTCGCCACCGCCGCGCCCCGTCCGCGCCACGCCTCCCCTCTCGCCGCGCCTCCGCCTTCGCCAGGTATCCGCCTTCGCCACCCCTCCGCCCTTGCCACGCATCCTCTCTCGCCTTCGCCCGCGCCACGCCTCCAACCTCGCCACGCCTCCCCTCTGGCCTTCGTCAACGTCACGCCTCCGTCAACGCCACGCCTCCGCCCGCGCCACGCCTCCGCCCGCGCCACACCTCCGCCCTCGCCACGCTTCCACCATCGCCACGCTTCCACCATCGTCACGCCTCCGTCTTCACCTCGCCTCCGCCTTCACCTCCGCCTTCGCTTCCGCCCTCGCCTCCGCCCTCGCGTCCGCCCTCGCCTCCGCCCTCGCCTCCGCCCTCGCCTCCGCCCTCGCCGCCGCCCTCGCCTCCGCCCTCGCCTCCGCCCTCGCCTCCGCCCTCGCCTCCGCCCTCGCCTCCGCCCTCGCCTCCGCCCGCGCCTCCGCCCTCGCCTCCGCCCTCGCCTCCGCCTTCGCCTCCGCCCTCGCCTCCGCCCTCGCCTCCGCCCTCGCCTCCGCCCTCGCCTCCGCCCTCGCCTCCGCCCTCGCCTCCGCCCTCGCCTCCGCCCGCGCCTCCGCCCTCGCCTCCGCCCTCGCCTCCGCCTTCGCCTCCGTCCTCGCCTCCGCCCTCGCCTCCGCCCTCGCCTCCGCCCTCGCCTCCGCCCTCGCCTCCGCCCTCGCCTCCGCCCTCGCCTCCGCCCTCGCCTCCGCCCTCGTCTCCGCCCTCGCCTCCGCCCTCGCCTCCGCCCTCGCCTTCGCCCTCGCCTCCGCCCTCGCCTCCGCTCTCGCCTCCGCCCTCGCCTCCGCCCTCGCCTCCGCCCTCGCCTCCGCCCTCGCCTCCGCCCTCGCCTCCGCCCTCGCCTCCGCCCTCGCCTCCGCCCTCGCCTCCGCCCTCGCCTCCGCCCTCGCCTCCGCCCTCGTCTCCGCCCTAGTTTACTTTCACCTCTTAGGTGTTGCCTCAACCAACACGATGCAGAACCCACTATCAAATCGTATGAGCTTCCCAATGTATTGTGAAGTGTGTCCTTGAACAATTTATACAATTAACATGAAATCAATACCTACATCCAATGCTCTCTCTCTTTTTATTTTCAAGTCAAAAAGGTATTCAACGTTGGTCTAAAGGACTCTATTCCTCTAAAGGAGTATTCTTCCATAAGACAGTTTTCACCTAGATTGTTGTGGGTATTGTTTCACGTATTCCACTGCATTCAGATGTATGTGCATTTCCTTTCCCGGCTGCTCTTTCTGGTTTTTGGCCCGCGGGATGCTGCGCCTGTGCGGCGACCGCTATCGTCGGCCGCGCCGCGCCGCGCCGCCCGCCTCTGCCTCCTGTCACGGCCACCGCCATCGCCGTCCACTCGCGCCGTAAATAACTCTCGGGCGCGCATCGCCGACCGCCGCTGTTTTTCGTGGTCGCGGCGGCGGTAGCGCAGGCGGAGAGGGGCGGGACGGGACGGGGGGGGGCAGGATGGGTCGGGGCGAGGCAGGGCGGGGCGGAGAGAGGCCGGGCAAGGCGGGGCTATGCGGATCGAGGCGGGGAAGGTGGGGCGGATCGGGGCGGGAGAGGTGGGGCGGGATGGGGCTGGGCGGGCCGGGGCTGTGCGAATCGAGGCGGGGCCGGGTGGGGCAGAGCGGGGTGGGGGCGGGGAGGGAGCGGACGCACGAGCGGAGGCAGGAGAGCCGGCCGGCCGAGCTCCTGCACCCTCGGCTCCTGTCTCCACCTAGCGTCTCCGCCACCGGTTCCCGCAGCGCAGCTTCCCCTCCCTGCTGTTCGCCCGAACAATGCTCGCTGCCTGCCACGCTCTCGGGGAATTATTTCAAAATCGACGGGGCCTGAAGAGTGCTAGGAGGCGTTCCGCACTTTTGTCACCGATTGCTCCAGTTTGACGACGGTGATGACTGCTGGTTTTTTGGGTTCAGGCGGCAAGACACCTTTCTCTCCGTTGTTGGCTGCGTCTGTCTCCGTTGTTGGCTGCGTCTGTCTCCGTTGTTGGCTGCGTCTGTCTCCGTTGTTGGCTGCGTCTGTCTCCGTTGTTGGCTGCGTCTGTCTCCGTTGTTGGCTGCGTCTGTCTCCGTTGTTGGCTGCGTCTGTCTCCGTTGTTGGCTGCGTCTGTCTCCGTTGTTGGCTGCGTCTGTCTCCGTTGTTGGCTGCGTCTGTCTCCGTTGTTGGCTGCGTCTGTCTCCGTTGTTGGCTGCGTCTGTCTCCGTTGTTGGCTGCGTCTGTCTCCGTTGTTGGCTGCGTCTGTCTCCGTTGTTGGCTGCGTCTGTCTCCGTTGTTGGCTGCGTCTGTCTCCGTTGTTGGCTGCGTCTGTCTCCGTTGTTGGCTGCGTCTGTCTCCGTTGTTGGCTGCGTCTGTCTCCGTTGTTGGCTGCGTCTGTCTCCGTTGTTGGCTGCGTCTGTCTCCGTTGTTGGCTGCGTCTGTCTCCGTTGTTGGCTGCGTCTGTCTCCGTTGTTGGCTGCGTCTGTCTCCGTTGTTGGCTGCGTCTGTCTCCGTTGTTGGCTGCGTCTGTCTCCGTTGTTGGCTGCGTCTGTCTCCGTTGTTGGCTGCGTCTGTCTCCGTTGTTGGCTGCGTCTGTCTCCGTTGTTGGCTGCGTCTGTCTCCGTTGTTCGCTGTGCCAGTCTTCATTGCCCTCTCATTACGTCTCCGTTGTCTCCGACTGCATTTTTCTCTTTCTCCATCTCCGTTATCCGTGGTCTTCCTCTCTCTGTTGGCCGCTGTCTCTGTCTTCACGCACATCCTTGGAGTTTGCAGTGATTTATGTTTATTTTTGGAGTATTATACCTTTTTCTTAGTATATTTCAACATGAGTTTCGTAAATGAAAATATTTTGCAGGTAACATGATCTCTTTAACTTCACGTTTTCAGTTTTCTTATAGTAATACGAACACATAACGCTGTCTTGAGATTTCAAGGAAACGTTTGGTCTCATATGTTACTCGTACTTTATTTTTTAGCCGCTTTAGCACGAGTTATTCTCTAATAAAATGTTTTACTACATGCGCCATGTTTATGGAAACAGCTTGTTTCGATATTGCGTGAGTAATATGAGCTGGAAAGAGATGAATGTTATATATGTCGGCGGCGATGGTGTAAAGGTTAGCGTACCGGACTGTTGTATCCAAGTTTGCGGGTTCAAATCCGATCGAAACCGTGGATTTTTAAGAACGAGAAAATCCTTCGTACGCCTTCCTTCGTAGGGGAAGTAAAGCCGGCTGTCCCATGTTAGTAGATTTACTTGCATGTAAAAGATCCTCAAGTCTAAATGACGCCTCTGAGCCAAATTCAACTCGCCTGTTTCTCGCCCAAGAAATACCTCCTTTCTCTGCTAGTTGATGAAAAGAGCGTAGCGAAATATGCGTGGTCAGACGGAAGAGCGGGCCTGATGGCCCGAGTCTCGCCACGTAAAATAAGGCAAATTCAACTCAATTCAATTCAATGTGACTGATTCCCACCACACATGCCTTCTTCCTGCATGTCCGTCGTAGTATATGTGTATAATGTGGTTCGTATTTCTCCGTATTTGTAGTAGTTCTGCATGTTCCACATCTAGAATTATCTTCCCGGCAGAGGTCAAGTGGTTTTCTTTAACCATTAACACTTGTATATTGAAAATATTCTATGCGCTCGGTAAGGAAATGTTGATTTCTTTATTGCCCATTGCGAAATGTTGAATTCACAAAGCAACATTGATGAAAATGATTAAGTTTTGATCTTTTATCAGAAAAAGGTTATATGGTGATGATTGATCATATATCTCCTAATTATACAATGTTCATACACTAATTGCGCATTCGAAATATCAAATTCAGCTTTCATCCTCACTGCAGCCCCGCACTCTTCCCCCATCGCAGATCTGTGGATTACCTGGCCGAGATGGGGGTTTTCCATCAAAACTCTTGTCTTAGCCACACACCGAAAAAAAGAACCGTTGGGGTATACCAGATCCATGATACTGGAACAAGGAAACTTGTTACAGTATCATGGATTTTTTAACTCTAACAGTTTTTTTTCGGTGTTTTAGTAACAATAGGTTCTTTTCTTGAACGTCTCCCGATTATTCTCATACCCTTTTCAAAAATCTATATTGAATGCATGTTTAACTATTGCTCACAAACTGTACAGTAAGATTTTTTTCAAACGGGTATTGTTTGGTTTGTCGAGTTTACAGGGAATTAGATCTTGTCTTTGGAGGTATGCTTTCCTTAATTTTAACTCTGTCACGTATTTTGTACAGACTTCATGACGCTGATTCGACGACGTACCCACTTACAGAAAGAAAACAAACAAAAGGGAAGTCTTTGCCAAGATTGAAACCCCTCACTTTCATGGTAACGGAGAAGCGTCGAAAACTTACAGAATAGCCGGATAAACTTGATTACTACGTGCGATAAATTCTACATACTTCTCGGAAGTGCGTCGTTTTGTATGTCGAGTTCTGAGAAAAGTGACCGTTTGTATGAAAGGCACCGGTGCCACGCTGGACGTGACGAAGCTACAGAAAATGGACGCGGAATGAGCACCTTGTTTTTTTCCACTATTTCGTGTGACGACCTGGTGCAAACGCAGTGTAATTATTTTAATTTCATGTTGTATATTCTTCAAGCCTTCACTTCGGCAGAAAAATTTGCTTCGGACGTGTGTGAAATCGGAAAAGTGCTGTTTAAAATAGATGTTCATTTAGTAAGTGATAATCGAAATTGTAGAATTGTGGAGAGAGAGGGGGAGGGAGGGAGAGAGAGGGGGAGGGAGAGGGAGGGGGAGGGAGAGGGAGGGGGAGAGTGGACGGAGGGATGAGGGAGGGAGAGACAGAGGAAGGGGAGAGGGAGGGGGAGAGGGACGGAGGGATGAGGGAGGGAGAGACAGAGGATGGGGAAAGGGAGGGAGAGACAGAGGAAGGGGGAGGGAGAGAGAGAGGGGAAGGGAGGGACGGAGAGAGAGAGGAAGGGAGGAAGAGAGGAAGGGAGGGAGGGAGAGAGAGGAAGCGATGGAGAGAGGAAGGGAGGGAGGAAGGGATGGAGAGAGGAAGGGAGGGAGGGAGAGAGAGAGGAAGGGAGGGAGGGAGAGAGAGAGGAAGGGAGGGAGGGAGAGAGAGAGGAAGGGAGGGAGGGAGAGAGAGAGGAAGGGAGGGAGGGAGAGAGAGGGAGGGAGGGAGAGAGAGAGGGAGGGAGAGAGAGAGGAAGGGAGGGAGGGAGAGAGAGGGGAAGGGAGGGAGGGAGAGAGACAGGAAGGGAGGGAGGGAGAGAGACAGGAAGGGAGGGAGAGAGAGGAAGGGAGGGAGGGAGAAAGAGAGGAAGGGAGGGAGGGGGAGAGAGAGGAAGGGAGGGAGGGAGGGAGAGTCAATATAGGACATGGAATAAGGTGACCGACGTGGATAAATCCCAGTGATATTCAGAGCTGGCTCTACGACAGGGCGGCCTCGCGACCCGCACGGACACTTGGCCACGGCCTGAAGGCGGCGCTAATGACGGCGGGGATGCGGGCAAGTGTGCTGTGCATTAGAAAGACCCTTGGCCGTGTAGGCCCTGCGCAGGTATAAAAGGAGGAGGAACCGTCTGTAAAGGCCCAGTGACCTTGGCCCTTTTCGTTTGTTCTCGGACTTCACGACGGCTTCGCCGCTTCTCCGCATCCCCACGTAGGGAATCGCCCGACTGCATCCCGCGGTCAGTTTTCCCTCATCCCCGCTTCCCAACTAATCCGCTTTCACTTGTTATCTGAGAAGACACAGTTCGAATGCATCTCGTTTCGTTCATCCGGTGTTTGAGAAGGAGTGCAAATTAATAATTTTCCATTCATAAGTAGCGCAAACAGACGTGCTCGCACCAGACAGGAGAAAACCTAAATCACAGGTGAACATGCCGAAACCTTCGGAGTTGTATACATCAATTCAGCAAGGAAGAAGATCCTCGTGATATATTTTCTGCGAGAAGAAAACCTTACATGCTGAAACGTTTTCGCGCAGAAATCACGCTTCCTGTAGGTCGAATCTGCACGAAGACTGTACCGTGTAAAAGGGATTTTAAAAAAAAGTAATTTTTAGGGCGCGGTCATGGCCCCTGCGCGACGCCTTTTTTGCTTCGCCTGCCATCTGCAGGCGCTCGCGGGAAGGGAAAG
This sequence comes from Gryllus longicercus, assembly GCA_038098605.1. Lineage (NCBI taxonomy): Eukaryota > Metazoa > Arthropoda > Insecta > Orthoptera > Gryllidae > Gryllus > Gryllus longicercus. Next base: position 41,429 of record JAZDUA010001209.1, read on the forward strand.
TCGCCGTGCCCAGGATGAAGGGCCTGGAGGGCCGGAGCTGTTTGTCAGAGCTCCTGAGTGGGCTGGATGGAAAGTGCGTACTGGAACATGCCTCACAGCGATCCCATTGAGAACCTCAAAAGGGAAAATAACAGCAGACGAAACGAGATGGTTTTTGTGATGTATCGATAGATAGGCGAAGATTGGATTTGAACGGTTGGGAATGAAAGTCTAAGGTCCATTGAACTGACAGTTTGTGGGTCACATAGAGGTAAATGATAGGTTGAGTGCAAGGCAGGTGCAAGAGAATTCATGCGATCATTACTAACATTATTCTAATGAAAAATAATAAAAAAAAATCCAATGCAATAAAATTTGAAATTAAAGGGTCATCAAAAGTTAATAGGAAAAAAATAAATGAATTTTCCTTACTGCTTCCTTCCTATCTTTTAAGCCTTGTCACTCTACGTAGTAAAATAATCGTAGAAAAAAATTAACTTCTGTAACGGTTGCAGCGGACTGCAGAATTTTTAAGAAATACAAATCATTAAATTGTGTTGGCTAGCGCGTTACTTCTTGATTCTCCGCTGTTGCGTCACCAATCTACCGCTGATAGACACCGTCATTGTTTTAGTCACTACGTTGCAATGATGATGTAATGCTTCAGAATAAAATCTGCACTGACTTTATAAGCATTGTGTTAACAAATGATCAGATACTTTAACAAGGATCATAGATCACAATCTTTTACATGGATTGCTGTAGACTCTAATATTATAATGCCCGAAAAAAAGTAATTATCTTACAGAACTTTCCCCAACTGCAGACGATGCAACTTTATGACGAGATATTTTCTCAAAACTCATCACAGTTTGCTGCGAAACAACTAGTTTTTAGCTTCCTCACTAAATGGATTTTTGTTGACTACTGTAGGTTCGGTCTATCGGTACACATATTCATTATTTCGATTAGTTTGCTTTCTGGCGGGAAGTGAAGCAACTTACACTATTGGTGAAGAATGAAGTAATAACTTTAAGCTATAATATGTTGTAGCAAATTTCCCTTGACTGCCCGGATGTTCTGCATAATAAGTACCTCAAATAGAGGAAAATTGTATTGCGTTACTCCGCATTTCAGTATTCTATCGGCGTGTTACATTCTTTACATTGAAATTACGTCGAAAAAATCAGTCAATTCATCTTATGACAAATGAAGCAGATCATTTGCCTATTAATGTCTATACCATTTGTTTTCGCCCATTTCATTACCTCATACGGTGCAGTATTATTCATTCTATTCACCGTTCGAAATCGTTAGTTATCCTAAAAATAATGTAACTACCACCGGCTTTAACGCAGCAATGGCGTAGACTATATTCTTGCACAGAAACGCGAGGAAATGAACCAATCAAAACTGAACTATAACAGTAGGCGTGAAACGCATCGTTAACTTCATGTAGAATATAGGGCGTGTTCTGAACTGGCGACTTACAGCACATTGACATTAACGGTCGTCGTCTAGTACGAGCGTATTGACGCAGATCGCCAGATTTTGCCAGCGAGCACCGTTAACTGCAGTCAAATCCACAGAAGAGTAAAAATAAAATAAAATTAAAAAAAAATAAAACTCGTTCCAGGACGTCCCCACGTAGCTCTGAACTACGTGACGTTAATGGCCCGTCCGTTGCAGCCCGAGATCCCCAACAGCGAGGGTAATTATCGTCTTTGCTCAGCTCTAAATAAGCCTCTGATCCGCGTGGCGCGAGTGGGCGCAGCGGAGCCCCAGGCTGCGACAAGGACGGATCTGGAGGTTCGCGTGCACGTGATTTCGTCGCTCCCAGCTGCAACGTCGTCTCTGCCAGTGCTACTGCCGCCGCGGAGGCAGTCGCTACCTTTTGAGTGTCACCGACGGCGGTCGAGTGTACACACCCGGCGGCGGCGGCGATGGTGTAACGGTTAGCGTTTCGGACTGTTGTGCCCAAGTTGGCGGGTTCAAACCCGATCGAAGCCGTGGATTTTTCAGGGCGAAAAAATCCTTCGTACGCCTTCCTTCGGAGGGGAAGTAAAGCCGGCTGTCCCATGTTAGTAGATTTACCTGCATGTAAAAGATCCTCAAGCCTAAATGACGCCTCTGAGCTAAATTCAAATCGCCTGTTTGTCGCCCAAGAAATACCTTCTTTCTCTGCTAGTTGGTGAAAGGAGCGTAGCGAAATTTACGTGGTCAGACGGAAGAGCGGGCCTAATGGCCTGAGTCTCGCCACCTAAAATAAGGCATTAATTCAATTCAATTCAATTCAATTCAATTCAATTCACACCCCGTCCGCAACTTCTCCGGTCGCTGTTACATTCGCTGCGTCTCCGACACCACTGCTGACCGCCGTCTGTTGTCATTTTCCGGCCTCTATAAAATAAAATAAATAAATAAATGTCTTTATTGATAGCAAGGCACAGGTCATTTAGCCCGCTCTTCCGCCTGACCATTTTCAAAAAAATTTAATACAATAGGTAATGAAAAATAAAGGTCATTCAAAGAGAAATACGTACGCTATCACTGCCCCCTGCATTGTGAGACGTTCTGTCCCAGAATATCCTCACCAGACCCCGTTATCATGATCTCAATGTCACCTGTCCCATGATCCTCATGTCATCCTCATTTCAATATCCTCCCCTTAATCGTCACTGCAGCCATCTCCGCCCGCACTCTCCATTAACGTTGTTCCGACGCCCCCCCCCTCGGTGCCCGTCCAGGCCCGCCCCCCTCCGTCGGAACTTTACGGCCGTCTCGCGGCGCGCGCCCGCCGCCCCCACCGCCCCCGCCCTCGCCCCGTCACCGCCACCGAGTGGGCATCGCCTCCAACCATAAACCGCGCATACGCATAAACGTGCGCTGTCAGATTTACGACCAGTCGCCCGTTCCATATTTCAAGGCTGAGGGGGGGACGCGGCGGGGGCGGGGCGGGTCGAAGCGAGGGGGCGGGTCGGGACGGGACGGGGGACGGCGGCGGCGCGGGGTCAGGGACCGCCGACGACTGTACGTCTGGGCCAACGGCGGCGCCGGTGCGAGGACATCGGGCTCAGGGATATGCGATACGTGCGAGGTCGGCAGTAGTTAGTATTGACGTAAAGACGGCTCCACACATTCGGCGAATCCCGAGCAACCGGTAGCCGAATCCCGAGTAGTATGGACGGGTTGCTTGCGATTCGCCCAGCGCCGAACATTCAGTATTCACCCTACCCATCGTGTGTCGCTCTTTAGGACACATCAAACGAACATTCGGCGAACACATCAGCTGTTCGTGATTGGGCGAGCTACTCGCTGCTCGGCGAATGCCGAATGTGTGGAGCCGCCTTAACTAATACAGACGTTCACTGGATGACTCATGGGCACCGTTCTAGCTTCACGTGGTTTGGCCCGGGTTCGATTCTCGCTCGAGTCAAAAATAGAGTTGTAGCTTTCCTTTCAAATCTTCTCAGCTCTGTGACGAAAAAAGCTCAGGCAGGTGGAATTTGCTAGTTCCAGTGAAGGGAATGTTCGCTACGTATCTTTATTACCCCAAAGCTTGGGAATTAAATTAGGCCCAGGCATGGGGGACACCGTTAGCGATGAAGTCTAACATTCCACCCAAAATGCCAAATACCTACAAACAACTTGTACATTCAGTGAGTCTTTGGCGTACGAAAGAGTGCAGTTCAGCATTTTGAAATCTGTGTGCAAAAAAAACCTTCGTTCGAGTTGTGGACGTAATTTTTTTTATTACGAATTCGTGGAAACTGTGGAGTTCAACGGTCACCAAAGGTTCCAGCAAAAATGTGCTTCTAAACCAAGGTCATAAGGTAAAACTCAAGAAAAGTTATTTTTAATGAAGCTAGAAATTTAAATACGATTAAAAATTAAAATAGTAATTTCTCTGATATTTACAAACTTTTAAATTAGATCGCACATTATAATTAAATTATTCTTCAAGATATTACAATCCAAATTTATTTTCTAAAAACGAACAATTGTAAGATACTAAAGAAAGAAGCGTATCTCTCTTCTGTACAGAGTGCGCAAAACAAAAATGGCGAGCGCGTCAAGTATCATGCGTCACTTATATTTCAATCCCGATTCTGTAGTTTTCTTATGGATAACAATGTTATCTATAAACTTTTGGTAATATCGAAAAAAGTACGGAATTCTTTCTTTGAAGTATTGGAAGAATTATTTCGTATATGACTTGGTATATGCATTCCGGTTCTGGAGCCGAACCGATTAAAATAGAATCACAAGAGCAAATTATGAATATTATTACCTGCATTTTTATTCCGAGTATCAACAAGAATTATTTTTCTTGTCATAAATTATTACACCACAACTTCACAATTTTTGTATAATGGGAGCTTTCAATAGTAATGGGTGAGAATTATGATAAAGATTTGGAATTGTTGATATATTGAGGATATATTTATTCGTTTTACAGAATCATTAGATACTATTATATATCTCAAGTCACAGTTGCGTTTTGTGAGGTTCGTTTCTTCTTCCACATCCTAGTCATACATAGGGTATGTAATGCCTTTCGCTGCAGGTGTAGTGCTGCTAGCAGCGATTGCAGGCAATTACAATTGCTTCCAGTACAGGATGCAATAAAAATTGGGTTCGCAGGGAAGCTAAGTTCCCTGGAGGAGCGTGATGGTCAGCGAGGTTTCAATTAGAGACCAAGTCCGATGAAGTATGAAATTTTAATAGAGCTGCAGAGCAGCGTGATGTGTACACAGCAAAGTCTTTAGGCGGTCTCTCCTGTCTTCTCAACGCTACACGATCCTTATATGGGAAACAGAGAGTTTAACGAGGCTATTACGCCGCCTCCCCCGCCAGAACTCGGCGCGCCCTCGACGCCATAAACTGACATAACTGTCAGAGGACTTTTGCCCTTCTTGAAAACTAACAAGTTCCCAAACATTCCTGTTTCGTCTGGATCGTGTCAGCGTGACAGCGGTTCGGGTAGTTTAATCACCCGTGACCGCAGCCGGAGCGCCCGCTCCCGGCGCGACCCCAATTCAACCATGAAGGGTAATATTTCTTTCACGTACAAGTTGAAAGAAATATTCATTGCTCTTCTTAAGCAATGCGTACTTCACATGTACGTAGGTGCATTTGCCATTACACCTCCCCCCTTAGAAAAAGTTTTGATCAACAGATGAAAACTTTTCTAACGGAAAGCTTTACTTGAGCTCCTCGTACGTGTGGATATGGATAGATGTTTCTCGCCATCAACTTCAGTTACAAATTTTGATGAGTGAGCAGGAGATATTGTGGAATTTATTTCTGCAGTAGAAGACTGCTCGTCACGAGTGCCAGTTGTCTGATAACTAACAATTCTCCCTGCTCCTGAATAATTATGAATATTAATACAGAATCTTTCTCTTGTTTCTTTCCAGCAATTCTTTGGCGAACATCTATCCCATAACCAATAAGTACAATTTCTACACTTTTTCACACAACAAAAACACACACAACATGAAAATGTTACAACAATAAATATACCAAAAACAGAACTACCTGTTATTACATTAGCGTACCAATACGTATAATTCTTTCTTCCTTGTTCCTCAATTAGTTTCTCTACCTCATCAACCTTAACACTAGCAATTTTCAAATCATCAACTGAGGACATAATATTGACTAAAGGAATATCTAATTCTAAATCTGCAAAAGTTTTGACCTTGTCACTGTCAAAGCAACAATCATAATTGATCGGTACAATTGGCAAGAAATCATTAGTGAAATTACTCTCCAGAGTTGATGTAGCAAACAAAGTTACATACGTGGAAAAAGCTTTACATCTCTGGTTCAAACATAACTTTCCTTCCTTTTGAATTGTAATGTGATCGGATGTATCTCCACACAGAACAGTCAATCTTTCTTGCCTTGGAGTTACAAACAACCACTGGTTATTTAGAAAGAGGGGTATCCAAAAAGTTCTTTCCAAACGAATTATTCTAGTCTCACAATTATGTGGCATAATAGTAGTAGATGGATGAAGGAGTGACGCTTCGCAATCCATCCCGGGAATAAAAGTATAAATTGGTACATCTTCCTTACATACATAGTTTAACATACTAGTTTGAAAACATTTTGACAACTCATCATTTGACATTTTACCATAATGTTGCCTCATGGAATCACTAAAAATAAACTCTTTGCTTGAACTTAAAAATACATATGTGTTAGTTCCTTTGGACACGGGAAAAGGTAGGATCTTATAGAGATGATAGATATTGGGGGAGAGAAGAGGAATTTCTAATACATACACCAAATATTGCTTTAAAGCGTACACATGGGGAATCATTATCTTTTGGAGTTCAGGAAGGGGAAAAGGAGGATAATCCAAACCATTTGGCAGTGCCTGGCTCTCCATTACCTTTTTGATCTTAGCAGTAGTAATGAGTTGTGGCTGCAGCGTTCCCTGCTCTGCATGGACAAAAGCATCTAGCAAAATTTCAAACGAATGCTGACATTCCTCGATACCTCTTTGCAATATTCTTATTTGCTCATTGATCTGACTGATGTTTTCTATCTCCACTTCTAATGCATTAACTTTGTTATCAGTATAATTAGCTAATTTATTCAAATTTTGTTTTAATGTTTTCTCATTTTGATTTACTCTTTGAATTGTTAAGTTAACAGAACTTAATGTTGATTTTATTACCGTCATTTGATCTTTGGAAATGTGTAAAAATTCGCTTTGCTCTTTTTCTAATTCTGAAATATGTTTATTATATTCCTCTGCATCCGATTGTGTTAGAGTTCCAAAAAGTACCTTTGCTATTTCTCCCACCAAATTTAATACTCCTCTCTTTGTTCTTACTGCTCTTTTATTGAAAGATTCGACATTTTCTGAATCTACCATATATTCGCTTACTAAATCTCTCAAATTATCAATATAATACGTTTTAGATCTCATGTATTGCTGAAAAGCTCCACAGTCTGTCAGATAATACCAATTTGCTTCCGATACTTTATTACAATATTCTGCTACCTTTCTGTGATGTTCTTTAGTACTCTTCCAAAGCTCCTTAATTGGTTCTAAATTTATGTAGCTTACTACTTTCCATCGCATTGGGTAAAAAGAGATAGTTCCAGCTTCATCAAAATAAATCCCGGTTTGCGATTGTAGCTGCTTCACTTCCTGTCCATTTGCCATTTCCCACCACCATAATAACGCCGTTAATATTGCCCAATTCCTAAGAGCCCTCATGCTTCGTTTCGTTCCCTGAAACGGAAGAAAAGTATGGTTTCAGTCTGTTAGTATGTACTTCCTGATGCTTACGTTTACCTACCTCTTGAATAATTGCATTAGGTTCCTTCATCATCTTTACTTCATAAGGACCTTTCCATAATGGTTCTAACTTATGCCTAGCTTCAATTCTTAATAATACTAAATCATTTACCTTAAACTTTACAGGATTGGCTTTTGTTTTCTCTCTTTGATTTTCCTTGAATTGTATCAATCTTTCCTTAGCAATTTTATGACAATTCTGCATTTTAAATTTAACATTCTGTATTATGTCATCATAGTTGTACAAAGGTTGTGGAGTACTTTGTAAAATCCCTGGAATATTACATCTCCTACCGTATAATATCTCATAGGGTGTGAACTTAGTGATACTATGCGGAGTAGTATTGTAAGAAAAACATGCAAACGGTAACCACGTATTCCAATTAAAAGACTTTGGATCACAAAAACAACGTAAGTACGTTACAAGCGTTTTATGAGTCCGTTCTAATGCTCCATTACTCTCCGGATGATATGCTGCGGTATTGATTTTTTCAATCTTAAACAACTTGCATATTCTTTTGAATACATCAGACATAAAATTACTCCCTTGATCAGTGACTATAGAGTTTGGAATACCGTATATTAATATCACCTTGTTCACAAACGCATCTGTTATTTCTTCCACAGTTTGATTCTTAATAGGAATAGCGATAACATATTTACTTAAATTGTCTTGGCAAGTTAAAATATATCTAAAATTGTCTTCCGTAACTGGAAGGGGACCTACCACATCGAGATAAAGTTTACAAAACGGTTCGTCCTGAGTATCAGTGACTTCTAATTGCTGTTTTATTTTGTGATGGGGGTCTTTATTCATTTGACACACCTTGCAATTCCTAATATAATCGGCTACGTCCTTCTCCATTCCCATCCAACTTGTATATAATTTTATCCTTTCTGTAGTTCTTTGAATTCCCTGGTGACCACCTACCGGGCAATTATGCATTTCTTTAATAATTGCTAGTTTCCTCTCATTGCTTATTTGCTCTACATTAAATTGCATACATTCTACAGGATATCTACTTAAACAATCAGCATTACAATTTTTAATCCCTGCTCTGTATTTAATTTCATAATCGTATTCTTCTAGCAATAATGTCCATCTCAATAATCTTGAACTCGGATCTTTCACATTAAAGATCCATATTAATCCTTTGTGATCCGTAACGACTGTAAATTTTCTACCTAGTAAATAAGGTCGAAAGTGTTTACAAGCCCAGACGATTGACAAACACTCTTTTTCCACCGTACTGTAATTAATTTCTGCCTTGTTCAGGGTTCTACTGGCGTAAGCTATTGGCTTATCCTCACCTAATTTTCCTTGTGAAAGTATTGCTCCAATTGCATATCCACTAGCGTCAGTCGTCAATATGAAAGGCTTGGTAAAGTCGGGATATTGTAAAAGGGGTGCTTCAGTTAACTTTTGTCTCAGTAAATCAAAACTGTTCTGTTCCTTTTCTGTCCACTGCCACTCGACATCCTTCTTTAATAACTCTGTCAAAGGTCTTGCTATTGTACTAAACCCATCGATAAACTTTCTGTAATAACCTGCTAAACCTAAAAATGACTTTATGTCCTTCGGGTTTCCTGGTCTGGGAAATTCTGTTACTGATTGAACTTTTCGCGGATCAGGTTTTACTCCTTTTGTTGTCACCACATGTCCTAAGTAGTTTAATTCTACCTTCAAAAATTCACATTTGTCGGGTTCAATTTTGATATTATGTTTCCTGAGTTGCCCGAGTACTTCCCTTAGCTTTTTGTTATGCTCGGCTAATGTTTCTCCCATTATCAGCACATCGTCCATGTAGCAAAAGCATCTGTCACCAATTGACTCGTGCAGAATTGAGTTCATCATGCGTTGAAACGTAGCAGGAGCTGATTTTAGACCAAAAGGCATACGCGTGTATTCATAATGGCCGCTAGCCGTACTAAATGCAGTTTTACATTGATCCTTTGGTTCGATTGGCACTTGTAAATACCCACTGGCACAATCGAGAGCAGAAAAGTAACGCGATCTTCCTATTTTATCCAAAATATCCTGAATATTTGGAAGAGGATAGCTATCTCCTACTGTTACGTCATTAAGTCGTCTAAAATCCACGCAAATTCGCCACTTCTTTTTGCCAGTCGCATCGATCTTTTTCGGAACTACAAGCAAAGGAAAATTCCATTCGCTCTTACTATGAGTAATTATTCCGTCATTTAGCATTTGTTCTACTTGCCTCTGAATTTCCTCCTGATGAGCCTGAGGTAACCTATAATTCTTTAAAGTAATTGGTCTACCTTTAGGAATAGAGGGTGTGGGAATATAATGTTTTGCCGCTGTCGTACTAGTCAGTTTGTCTCCCGGTAATTTGAAAACATCTACAAATTCACTACATATGTCTCTAATATCTTTAGCTCCTTCCTCTATATGATGCAATCTCAAGTTATCATATAATAATTCTATTCTCCGCTTCGTGAACGCGTCTTCATTCGTCCTATCAGTAGCATTATTTAACTGAGTCGGAGGTTTCTTTAATATTGGTGTTTCTCGTACTATTAACGTTTCGGGCGTGACATTTACAATAAGACACGGAAACGTTTTATCACAATTCGTTAAAGTTGCCGCACAGACTATTCCTGGCTGCAATAATTGTTGCTCTACATATCTCACTCCTTTTTCTGTGGTCGGGAATTGAACTACTGACTCACTGAAAGGTGGTATTGCAATATTTTTAGTAAACACATAATTATTCCTTAAAAGCCAATCTTGTCCTAATATAACATCAATATTTCTAGGCAATTTATTTACAACATAATATTTGGATTCTATTGACTCACTGCAATTATTCAGAGTTAAATTTACCATACCTTTTACCTTGATATTTTTTCCACTAATACCTTGAATCTCAATTACATCATCGCTTTGGGCAATATTTTTGACTAATGAGGATTCCCTTACCAATGATACCTGGGCCCCTGTATCAATTAAGGCTATTCCTAAGCCTCCCTTAATTTCCGGACACAATACATATACCTCGTATGGTCCCAAATCATTTTTCATGTAACTGGTTTTATCAAAGGCGTCCCCTTGTTTTACGCAGTTAACCTCCCGCGACTCCTTGCCGCATCCAGGGTTCATCACAGTAACTATATCACGTGAATCTCTATCACAAGAGCTATTCCTTACAGTATCTTTATCACGCGAATCTCTTTCACGGCTGTGATTTCCCCCAGTTTCCATATCACCTACGCAGCCATTTTGTAGAGTTACTTGCGGCTGCTCAAGCAACTCTACTGCCTGTTTCCCTGTTTGCAATTCCTAGTTTCATGATTTTGCCTACCACATTTGGCGCATTTCGGTTCATTATTGCAAACCCTAGATATATGACCCAGTTCCTGACATCTATAACATTTCACAGTATTTACAGCAGTAACATTAACTTCACTTTTAATATGCGTACTTTGTTGCCTCCTAGAATCATATCGCGTATTCTCGTATCGCGAATTCCATTGCCCCTGATTATTCTTATACCTTTGCGATTTCACTTCGCTTTCTTCTTGTAAAGCGGTTTCAACTATTTGTGCTAAAGATTCCTCTTCTCCTTTAGCTTTAACAATATACCTTATCCTTTCATCTTTCAGTCCCGCAATAAACGTTCCCTTTAAGAATTCTCCTATTAACTGCAGACCTCCTTCTACGTAACGCGCATTATCTTTCTGTTCTAATTTTTCCAACCTACCTTTTACTTCCCTTCTCAGATCTATAGCCATACTATCTACTCGCGAACCCCATTGTGCTACTGTTTCATTTGATCCCTGCTTCGACGTGAATAATACGCCCGCGTAATATTCTAACGTACGCCGTACAGAGAAGTTTTCCTCTAATATCGCTCTAACCTGTTCCCAAGTTTCGCGTTCTGTTCGTGCTAATAACCTATCTTTAGCATTGCCAGTAATTTTTGATTCAATGAATTTCAAAAGCAATGATCGTTTATTGGGGTGTACTACTTCCGTTGCTGCCTCAACTCCTTCTATAAATTCTCTAAGATGTCGGGGATTTCCATCAAAGTTACGCGATATTAATTTTACTGCCTGTATAACTGATATATAATTTTCCTCATTATCGCCAATATCATTGTCTGCCATGGCTGGATTAACCTCTTACCAGGAAAAAGATGTAGGGTGGCTTGAAGATGCGCAGTTCGGGCCTCCAGTGATGGCTTCGCAGCTCCCCTCAGGGTAGAGGACCCTCTCGCGGCGCAGGCTGCCAACGGCTAATCACCGAAGACGTCCCTCGGGCTCGTCAGCGGCTGCTGGTGCTGGCCTCCAAACCACGGACTCGGCTTCTGCAGGCGGTGAACGGGTACCACGGCGCCTTGTGGATTCCTCTGGAGCGTTGTTCCCTCGAGAAAGGCTCCGGCCCACCTCGGTACAGGCGCGAAGTCTCTCCAGCCCGGCCGTCAGCAGAAAGTAATTGAATTCGCTGTGCTCCTCAATCCCACCGCTGCCACCATGTAATGCCTTTCGCTGCAGGTGTAGTGCTGCTAGCAGCGATTGCAGGCAATTACAATTGCTTCCAGTACAGGATGCAATAAAAATTGGGTTCGCAGGGAAGCTAAGTTCCCTGGAGGAGCGTGATGGTCAGCGAGGTTTCAATTAGAGACCAAGTCCGATGAAGTATGAAATTTTAATAGAGCTGCAGAGCAGCGTGATGTGTACACAGCAAAGTCTTTAGGCGGTCTCTCCTGTCTTCTCAACGCTACACGATCCTTATATGGGAAACAGAGAGTTTAACGAGGCTATTACGCCGCCTCCCCCGCCAGAACTCGGCGCGCCCTCGACGCCATAAACTGACATAACTGTCAGAGGACTTTTGCCCTTCTTGAAAACTAACAAGTTCCCAAACATTCCTGTTTCGTCTGGATCGTGTCAGCGTGACAGCGGTTCGGGTAGTTTAATCACCCGTGACCGCAGCCGGAGCGCCCGCTCCCGGCGCGACCCCAATTCAACCATGAAGGGTAATATTTCTTTCACGTACAAGTTGAAAGAAATATTCATTGCTCTTCTTAAGCAATGCGTACTTCACATGTACGTAGGTGCATTTGCCATTACAGGTACATCTTGTATCATACATAGAACATTATTTCGGCAGTCGTACTATCATGGTGCCCATAGTTTCTCCATTACCACTAAAGGACACTACATCCTATCTTCCTTTCCCGTCTCTCTCATCTCCTCCTCCGTTTCAACTTTCAGGGCATCCTGAGCAGTCACCTTTAAACCACAGCTGTCTCTCCTTCAGGGCCTCGGGACGTGGGAGCGTGTCATCTTTGTCACGCCCCTCGCTGGCCGTCGGCTGTCACGACATCACGACCTATCGTCTTCCCGCCCGACTTCAAGCTTTTCTGCTTTCTCTCTCTGCGCTGTTCCCTTCCTCTCTTTTAGGATGTTCGTAATAGCGTCTAGCGCCATTTTAAACCACATCCGCGGACTTAATTTTCCATTGGTCGTTGACTCGCTTGTAACCTCATGGAATTCGCACAATTCATTCTTCGTTCTTGACTTGATTATTGCTCTTATTTCACCCATTGTTTTTTCTTGCAAATAAAAAAGATTTAGACCCTACTTTCTGGACCCTAGGTGTAGATTATTTTACGACCTTCCCAATAATGTATCATTCCTTCAAATGCCGCTACACAAATGGGTTTATCTAGCCTGAAATCTTGACACTGCTCAGTATTCCGCAACCTCTTCCTCGCTTGTGGTCATAATGTTTCGCAAATGCGTTCGTAGGCTTCCGCAGCCGGAGTCAATACATTCTTGTCTATCCGGGATGAGCCGCGCCTCGGCCAATTGGGCTGACGTTTCGGCCATCTTCCTGTAGCCTTCTTCATACTGCTGCAACAGAAACGACAGCCCAATGGACCGAGGCGCGGCTCATCCTGGATAGCCAAGAATGAATAATTTTTCGCATCGAAAATGGTGTTTAGCTACCTCTACGTGATTTTCTCCCTTATTTCGCTTTCGGTCCTCTTTCATCCTCCGCTTTATTATCCCAAGCAGTCCTCCCCGCACATCGCACCTCCCAGATTCCACATCCCCGCCGCCGCGGCCGGGAGAGCTTCCACCCTGAGCACTCCATCCCAACCCTCGCTCCCTGGGGCTCGTCTTCCGTGGCGGCGGCGGCGGTGGCGGCGGTGGCCTGTGCCGTGCCAGATGGCCGAATTCCACGCCCTGAGCAACCACTTGCTCCACTACCTGCGACCGCCTCTCCGGCCCGCCCCGCCCCGCCCCTCGAAGCACGGTGGTCGAAAAGGCTAAAACAGCGGACAAAATGAGACACGTTTCCAAAGCTCTCCAATTTATGGGACTTTTTTCTTACCCCTGTGGACACGGGAATTTATTTTCTATAGTTCGGATACATTAAGCAGCTAGAAGGGGGGACCTTTGTTTTAATAACTGACTAAAAATTTAATTTAATCTAATTGTAAACTTTAAGTACCTGCACTTGGTATGCTACTGTAAGATGGATTCTTAATTAATTACTCGATGACTTTTTTGATAGTTGAATTTTTTCTACATTCACACTTCATTCACACTTGTTTACGTGACTCAAGCAAATACCATTCTGAAAAGAAACATGTTATATGTTTGATGTGACGTACTATATTTTCGTATTTCTATGTATTATTGTGCAGAATGCTCACAAAAAATTGATTTTTTTTAGAAAGTGACTGATTGTAATTCTGAATTCTAGTTACGATAACTAAGCAGGAATCGCGCGTGGTAGGTGGAAAATTGTCCTGCTGTTCAGCAGCACCCTGCAATAGATTGGCGAATACCTCACAAAAGGCCGATCACAGCAGACGCTCTGTAATTATCACCCAGTGAGTGCTCGGATTGATCCAGGTACTATTTCGCAGTTAATGAAAATATACCACCGATGTAATTCCAAACTATGACTTCGTGGTATACGAAGATAGAGTTGCGAATATCAGAGATCTGAAGATTAAAATTTAGGTCTCTTCGGACTGACGTTGAATTCCAAGACGAAAAGCGCCAAAAACGCGATTTAACTCTTGCAAATGAACTGCATTTCTTACTGTGTTCCTATAGCATTAGTTTGCCTAACACCTGAGATGGCTCAGTAGATGAACAGTTATTGTCACCACGGTGTCTCTGGCGGATGGCCATAGGGTTAGAGAACCGACTGAGGCGGTATTTCAACTCTTATTGTTCAGCTTGTTTGAATTCTGTCATTGCCTGGAAGAGAATTGTAGCTGCCGGTTGCTGTGATCGGCAGTTGAGTAATTTCTCCAACCAATACCAAGTGAAGCCTTTTGGAGCAGTATCTCAAGAAATAGGCCACGCGTCGCGCGCTTCTCTGATACTTATCCCCTGTTCTCCCCTTAAACACAAACATACCTGCACATACTACACGCATTTTGCTACCACACATGTCGGGAAAATACTCAGAAGGTGAGGGCTGGGGCGGTGAGCTGCTGGCGGAAGGAGGGATGAAACCTGCCCAGCATCAGATCTCACGATTCGGCAAGGAGGAATATCGCCAGCTCCCACGACATATCATGCACTGTACTTACGGAACTATTGGCATTATTAACTGAGGTTCCTGAAAACAGAATATAATCAATGACTTAATTGAATACCACCTACAGATTAGAAGATGAGGGGGTTAGAGTAGGTAGGTAATATCTTAATTTTTACGCAGAAGAATATATGAATAAATGGTATTGTTTGTACCAAATTTTTATTTCATCAACAGTTTCAACTGCGTATCAATCATCATCATTATCATCATCAGAAGTCTGGGTAACATAAATTCTGCTAGAAGTCGTAGTCTAATTTCTGGCTCAACTGAAGATCTGATGAAGTGGCTAAGCTGTAGAAAGCTGGTGAAATAAATAAGTAAATAAAAAGTGTTAGTAAAGACAACAGCATTGATTCAAATATATCGAAAGCCAAACCGACTGAGGTGGCTCAGGGCATCAACTGATATCGCTGCTATGCCTCTGACCGGGAAGTCCTAGGTCTCGAATACTGACAGTGGTAAGCTTTTCGAGTTCAGTCGCTGTCTGGAGGAGAATTCTAGCGGCCGGCTGCTCTGGTCGGTAGTTTTCTATGGTTTCTCCGATCAACACCAGGTAAATGCCGGAGCAGTGCTCTAACAAACGGACCCTGGACTACGATCTTTTCTTCCTCTTCTTTGTCCTATCTGCACCCCTTACTGCACACGCTTGCAGTTACACGCAATACACTATCAACCACGTCGGAGTCCAGGCGGAAGCTTTGCGCTTGTCCCAGCTGGGGCGTACCGTGCTGTCGGGAAACCAAGTTAGCCGTATTAAGCGTGAAGTGCGAATGAATGGGAAGAATGAATGGTTATGTATATAATGAAACTAGTATGAATGATGTGTGAATGTAGAAAAATAATAATAATAATAATAATAATAATAATAATAATAATAATAATAATAATAATAATAATAATAATAATAATAATAATAATAATAATAATAATAATAATAACAATTTACAAACAATACAAAATACAATTTACGTAGAATATATAAAATAGAATTACAAAAATGATTTTAGTGTAAGTTAGTAATGCCAAAGTGCAATTAAGATAACTTTAGGTCTAGATTGTAAATTAGGTATAAGAAAAAGCCCCGCCTGTAGCTGCTTAAGTCACAAGGCAGCAGCATAATATAAAAACATTCATAAATAATAAATTCCCTTTCTTCACAGGGTTACTGTGGAGGGGAAAAAAGAAAAAAAAAAGTTAGTCGTATTGTAGATCGGCGCCGGATCTAACCATCCAGCGGAGGAAGATCACCTCCTGACCAGTGTGCTGTGTATCACTACCACCACCCCTTCTGAGAGAACATGCACTAGACTTACGGGACTAACGACCTTAGCAATTGACGCGCCGGCGAACACGAAATAATAAATCGTTGAATCAAACGCCGACAACACATCATCAATAAATCAATATAATTAGAGGTGGAGGGTATATTTTTTAAGCCCCCCCCCCCTCCGCCAGTATTCCTGACGAGGCGGTAATTTATTTTCTTTTTGGGCAGTACAATCTACGCGTGTCCCGCAGTCCTACTTCCATTTTGCGGCAGAAGGAGGGAGTACTTACAATATAATCTAGCTAAAGTTAATCTTACAACTGACTTATAGAAAGCATGCCTTAAATAACATATTACAACATGACACTCTGCCCGTTTCCTTAGGTCTAGATAAAATGTTTTACTTATAAATGAGGCGCTTTGATTGTTGATAGATTGATTGTTAACAATCCGGGCGCACGAAACCAAGTTTAGTCCCTTAAGTGTGGTGTATGTTTTTATCCTCGGGATGTGACAGTGATCTTTCCCCGCTGGTTGGCGCGATCCGGCGCCGACCTACCGTCGGCTAGGGTTGTTCTCCCTAATCAGGTATCTCCCACCAGCGGGGCACCGCCCCATTCGTGTCAAGCTCTAAGCTCCCGACCGGTCTCCCTGCATGTGTGACAGTGTAGAGTAAGTGTGTTTAAGGGGAGAGGATAGGACAAGGAAGGGCAAACAAAGATCGCGCGCGGTCCGTAGCCCGTTTGTTGTGGTACTGCTCCGGCATTCGCGTGATATTGATCCGTGAAACCACGGATCAGAGCAACCGGCCGCTAGAATTGTCCGTCACACAGCGGCTGATTCGGCCTAGCTATTTAGCTAATGGTGGAACCCCTGCCATCGTCGGGACTCGACCCTAGGACCTCCCGGTCAGAGGCACTGCAGTGACATCGGTTGCTACCCTGAGCCCCTCCCCCCCTTCATGTCGCGTTTTGCCCGAGGCTCTTTTTGGCCGCTTCTGCGCCAGGGGAGCGCACAGTGCTCAGAGAGGAGAGGGAGGGGGGAGGGGAGGGGAGGGGGAGAGGAGAGGGCGTCCCCGGGGCGGCGCGCGAGGCCATGTGGGCGCCAGACGCGGCCGCTCGCCGCGCCACCGCCCCGCCGCCGCCCTGCCCCGCCCCGCGGCCCCAGTGGGAGCTGTTGAAGGCTGCTGGTGACCGCCTTAACAGCCTGTAATGGAATTTTAGTGTTGTTGCGCCAATGGGCTTTTAAATGCGCAATTTAGAAATGCAAGTGCACGCGGTTGACAGACGCAGTAATCGGGTGAACCTATTCTTAATACCACAATAACCTGCACTTTATATTTCTTGATTCTGAATATAATTTTCTTCAGACGTTTAAATGGTAAGAGTTCATTGTGCAAACATATGCAGACGCAATGCGGGTGGGCCCAGGGTAAAGATGACCTATTTTTAGGCTGAAGGTTTTGCGATTGTAAGAAATATTGATTACTTGCTATTTTCACTGATACTTTACGATAATTGACACAAAAAATACTAAAAAAAGTAACTTCTAGAATAACGATTTTTTCCGCTTCGGTAGATTGTTTAAATCAATAAAGGTAAACAAATTCATTTATGTTTAATAGCGGTCTTAATTTCATAACATTAATAAAGGCAGATTTTAGTACTAATGATTATTAATCGTAGACTGATAAAAATGAATTTGTTACAATATATTTTTATTATTTAAGGAACTAACGCTGAACTGTTTGCTATACACTCTTTTGAAAGGGTCCCGGATAAAAGTTTTGCGGGCGACCCGCACTAATTTTCGAACGCTACTGTGCAGACATATTTTACCATAATTCTCGCAAATGCTAGAGTTTGTCTTGGTCTTTCCCTCGTATTATGAGCGACTGTTGAGCCCAAGAAGCAACAAGGCCTTTATTTCAACACATTATTTACTGACCAAGACGTTCTTGATAAGGAAGTTGTTATTGTAAAGTATTGCAATTAAGAAATATTTGTATTGATAATGTGTTGAAATAAAGGCCTTATTTCAACAATATTGCAATTAAGAAATATTTGTATTGATAATGTGTGTTTGTTGTTGGTTTTCTCCAAAGAATACTCGTATGTATCCGAGTGTGTCATGATTTTGGATCTGGCGCGAGCTACACAGATCTTAGTGTCATGTTGGTCAGGAATGATAAATGACGCACGTACATGACCGAATGGAAGGTGAAGCAAATGAGATTTCAACAATTGGGTTCTTTCTACCGGCGCTGCATGATTGGCACAAAAAGAAGTGGATCTTGACGAATAGAATCTTTTGGAATGCATACCCCCTTTTGGATCGGTCATCCATCTTAATAACTAGTTTGCACTACGAAGAATTCTTTTGGTAAGGCTATTGAATAAGATTTACCTGGATATTCAGATACCCATACATTACTTTCCTAAAAGTTGAATTAGTTTTGATTAACATATTATCCCTTTTTATATCGAATTTAATTTTTTGAATTGATTATTATTAAATTCATTCAAAAAGAGAAGATCCGGAATCAATTCTCGGCTGTGTCATTGAATTCTTTGTACAGTAAAAACAGCATTTATAAATTAATTTTGTTGCGTCCTTGCGAAAATGAAGACTTTCAACCTCAACACCGCCAAGGATATACAAGTGTCCGGGGAGGAAACGTGGAAACCTCGTTAATAAGGTCTTCAGACAATTTTAAGCATTTTTGTCTAGTAAACTACTGGGATATCCCAAATGGTTGAGCCACATTATGCACTCAAAAAGTAGTGTGAAAAAATGCTTTCTAGGCAAAAATTTGCGTTGCAGAAGCATAGAAACACCCCAGCATCATGAACATTGTTTATTATTTACAAAAGAAATGAATATATTTGTTCAGAAAGAAAAAATAACAGAAAAATAAAAAAAGCAGACGAAATGTGTAAATTGGGTGATTTTTTTTATTTTTTTCTTTTATTACTGACCTAACTTTCAAACATTGATGTTTAAAAACATCGATTGTTTTTGGTCAATGTATTATTAACATGGATGATTCAAATTTAAACATCGATGTTCTGTTGTCGATGTCGCATCTCAAGTGCTGAACGGTGCACTATCTTGCCGCCTGGGCTGTCCACGCCGTTTCATTAATTTACAAATATATTATTTTTTTCTGATACGTTATTGCTTATTACTTTCAATTCGGAGGTTTGTAAACACTGCTTAACTTACCGGAATAGAGACGATCGTAGTTACGTGGGAAATATGAAAACAGTTGAATGTCGTCTTATGGAGGAAATTAATAGAGGGAATTATGAAAGAGAATTGGGGGAGGGAAATGGGAAGAAAAATAAAATCAAGTTAACATCTTGTTAATTGGAAAATAAATAAATCTAAATAATTATAATTTGGTAAAAAATAAAATATTGTCTGTACCACGGGGTACAGACAATATTTCGGGGTTCTAATGATCTTGGGAGACAAATAAAGCTTTTCGATCATTAGAATGCTTATAATGATCTTGGTGCATAAAAAACGACTACGTATTTTTTTAAATTTTTATTAGGAATGTATCTATTCATATATTGATGGTTGAATGTATTGATTTACATATTAATTTACGAATATATTTATTTCTGCATTTATTGAATTGAATTGACTTAATGCCTTATTTTACGTGGCGAGACTCGGGCCACCAGGCCCGCTCTTCCGTCTGACCACGCAAATTTCGCTACGCTCCTTTTTTCCAACTAGCAGAGAAACAGGCGATTTGAATTTAGCTCAGAGGCGTCATTTAGGCTTAAGGATCTTTTACATGCAAGTAAATCTACTAACATCCAAGGCTTCGATCGGTTTTGAACCCGCCGACTTGGGTATAACAGTCCGATACGCTAACCGTTACACCATCGCCGCGCGCTTACACCATCGCCGCGTGCTTGAGTATTTGCCAGTTGCCTTATCCTAGCAACGAGTGTATTATGATAGAGAGCCAACTTTACTTCCCCTCCGTAGGAAGGCGTGTGAAGGATCTTTTTGCCCTTAAAAATCCACGGCTTCAATAGGTCAACTTGTGTAGAACAGTCCGATATGCTAACCGTCACACCTCACAGTTTATTTCCTACGAGCGTCGTCCGTCCGTTTTGCGCCGCTCTAATCCGTTAAGGGGGGGTGCGGGGGAGGGGGCGTGGGACGGGGGGGGGGGAGTGGAGGCGTGGGAGGCCTTCAGTAGAGTTATGGCCGGGGGTCGCGGCCAAAGGCGCGCACTGCGGAATTTCGCGTCTTCGCGGACGCAAATCCATTTCGGCGCGTCCGCTTTTTGAATCACTGCCGCGCAATAAAAGACGTCGGAAAGGTGGACGTTAAAAAGTGGGAAGTTTGCGTCCGGTGTTGTAGAAAGAGGACGGGAAGATGTGAAATCATGCGATCGATACAAATTATAGCAGGCTAGGATTGTCATTCTTATGGCAAATTTGATATTTGTTTTATAATTTTTAAATCTCAGTGTTCGATATTAAAAAAAGGGCAAAGTTGTTTCAAAATTGTAAAGCCACTAAAGTATATTCCTCTGTTCAATATAGCATTTGAAGTTTTTTCGAGTAACTACTTTTTAGTAATTTTTTACGAAAAGAAAGACTATCTAGGCAATTTTGTAGTATGTGCATTAGAACTAGACGTCACTGTGGATTCCAAATTGAGAATTGTTTTACCCTTATCTCATATTTTTAATATAAAGAAGCGCCTTGGACATGGCGGCTATAAGACGGTGTTGTTCCGTTTCGGATATTCGGCGGTGGCGGTGTTATATTGGTTATTCGGTTCGACGATTTGAGTGGAGAATCAACCCCAAAGAGCATTTCCATTGAACGACGAAGTGCACTATTCTTATAAGATCTCTTCCTTCGGAGTTGGAGGAACATGGAAGGACTGCCCGTGCACGAAGATCAACCGCTCCCAATGAATGGATCCGCCCCTTTCTCCGCCGAATCAACGTTGACTGGCTCAGGTGGCTCAGGGCATCAATTGATGCCACTACAGTGCTTCTGTCCCGGGAGGTCTTTGGGATAAAGTTCCGTCGGTGCGTTGGGAGGATTTTCGAAACTATAGTTTCGACACTAGCTATAGCTACTGAGGTACAATTCGGCCGCTGCCTGCAGTAGAATTCTAGCGACTGGCTGTTCTGATCGTTAGTTTTCCGAGGTTTATCATATTAACATTAGTGTCCTAACGAATGGGCCACGGCTCGTAGACGATCTTTCCTTCTTCCTGGTCTATCATCACCCCTTACTTACACGCCCGCTTACATGCACTACAGTACCCCACACATAGCGTGAGACCAGTCGGTAACTTTGTCGGTAGGTTTAAGTCGATAGCTTAGAGCCTATCCCGACTGAAGTGATACCTGGATAAGAAAAACTATGGGTAGGTCGGCGGCGGATCTGGGCGGAGATCTCGGCATCCAGCGGGGGAATATCACCGCCACCTCCCGAGGAAAAACCTGCACCACACTTACAGGACCAATGACCTTCACGCAGTTCACCCAACCGGAATCACTAATCAACCAATGAATGAAGCGAATGAACTTTGTGCCCCGCGGGAAGGAGTCCGTCTGCTATGGCGCCGTCGACTGCCGACCGCCAGACCGCCAGACCGCCAGACCGCCAGACCGCCAGACCGCCAGCCCGACAGGTCGACAGGTCGACTTGCGGGCCGGTGGCGGCGGCGGTGGTGGTGGCGGGTGGGTCGGCGGGCAGGCGGGCGGCCGGTTAGTCGCCCGCCCGTAAAAGAGCAAGCCGATGCAACAGGCTTACCTTCGGCTGCTGAATCGTAAAAGTTTTGTTCCCGCCGCAGCCGCTCTCGCGGACGGGCGCGCCACCCGAGTGGTCACGGTCCCGTAATGAGACGAGGAGGTTCTGTGCGGTGACGAATCGCCTACGAGATCCGTGGTCATGTTGAGTCTCCTAGACCGAGCTACAGGATCTATAATTTTCGAGGCAAAGCGTCACTATACGATCCTATCAGCTCTTTAAGGGGCCCTATTTAACCTCAAAATTAAGTCAAAGCAAGCCAATGATTCTGAATACGTGTAAACGAAGCTCTTAGGCGCAACTAACTAGTGTTTTGCCAATTCCTACACAGAGCTGTGTAAGTGGCTCGGTAACTCCTAGACAGAACTGATTTAGTGGCTAGACTATTCGCAAAAATTTGTTTGCTAACTCCTAGGCAAACGTGCTTGGAGGTTTGGTAATACCTAGGCATACCTGATTTAATGGTTTGTTATTTGCTAGACGCTCTGGATTCAGTGACTTGGTGACTTCTCGATGCAGCTGACTATTTGTTTTGTAAAGTCCTGAGACACCTGCTCAACATAAATAACGCATAGGTCGCATCTTCTGGATAGGCAATCGCCTTTTTTAGGGTTCGGTGGGTTAAAGTTCCGCTAAGGCTACCTAATTTTTTCACCTTATTATTTTGGTGGGACATGCAAAGGAAGAGGACACGTTCCATCGTGGTAATTATCTCCCATGAAAATGTACTGGGGACTCTGAACTCCTCAGTTCACTATTGATGTAACTCATTTACATCATATTGGTGAACTCATTTCATAAGGCTTTTTTCCACTGACGGCTAATGATAGCAGTAATAAGCAAACCTTACCAAACTGCAAATTTCTCGAAGGCCCCAAGCCAATTTAGTAGGTTCTTCCACCAGCGCCTGTCAAAGCCAGTACAACATCCTGTGTAATTTTGAATATTCCGAGGAGCGTGCGGCTCGATACGAAACCACCAAAGCGGCACCGGAGCTTCTCGTGTTCGAGAGGAGTCGGAGGGGAGGCTGAATGAAAGAGCGCGGGGGCAGGGGGGAAGGGGGAGAGGGCGAGACGGGGTCAGCCGAGGGCGACGGAGCCCAGATTGCGGTTGAGCGGGGCGCGGCGCCGCTTCCGCTGCTGCCACCCGCCAGATGGCGCCTCCGTGGTCGCCCGCCCGCCCGCCCGCCCGCCCGCCCGCGAGCGCGCACTCACGCACGCACGAGAGCGCGGAAAAACTTCCTGCGCCCCCCCCCCCCCCGCACCCGTGGCCCTCCTCCGCGCACCTGTCGCACGCGCCGCCGAGGCGATGCCCCCCCGCCCCGTTCCCCCTCGCAACACGCAGCGGCGACGGCGACCGCCGCGGGAAACGCCCGACTGCATCCCCCGATCAGTTTCCCCCCATAGGTTCCTCGCTATCGCTCTACCAATCCTTTCAAAATCCTTTCCCGTCAAAAAATCCTTTCACTGCACACATTGCACTACATTGAAATCGGAGTTTATGGTTTTATTTATAGTGGCGCCTCGAGGTGACTGGAAGGAGAGGGGAACGTCCCATCGGAAGCTCCAGTACCAAAAATTTAAATCGTAATGAAGCTTTCGATTGGATGACAGTTCCAGCTCTTTGTTTAGTTCGTGGCCTTGAGGCGTCACTGTGTTTAAATCTGAATATAGTCTAAAAGTTCATTCCACCGACAAGTTGACAGCAATGCGACAAGTTCACCCGTGTATTACTCTCGTAATTGATTGACCATTTAGTGTTTCTAGGTCCGTCAACTTCCATGAAAATGAGTTCCGTAGGCGAGGTGCTTGTTGGAGAAGGTGGATCCGCTTCCGAACATAAGATTCGGCGACTACCTAAGGCTAGAGGTCCTTCGGCTACAGGGCCTTCGGCTAGAGGGGTTTTCCGTCTATCGCAGTGTATCTTGTGTGTGTATGTATGTGTGTAAGGTGAGAGAAGAGGACGACGATGAGGAAGAAAAGATCTCATACGAGCATGATTTTTAAGGAACGCCAGAGGGGCTCCTTAAACTTAATGTCGAATCAAAATGCCGGATAAGTCAACAAAAGCTTTAAGCTTGTGATGCATAAACTAGAATGTACAATAACTAGAAAATAATGTATGTTTTATTTAATAATATTACTAATTATTATTGTTATATTTATTATTATTGTTATATTTATTATTATTGTTATATTTATTATTATTGTTATATTTATTATTATTGTTATATTTATTATTATTGTTATATTTATTATTATTGTTATATTTATTATTATTGTTATATTTATTATTATTGTTATATTTATTATTATTGTTATATTTGTTATTATTATTGTTATTTTTTAAAAGTATGCACGATTTGCGCACAGACTGCATGGGTAAGGCGATTCGTTTGTTCCCGGACGAAATGATCCTCACGCACTCATATAAATCTTCCCAGGGTTAAACATCTTGGATTGGTACAGATGAAGCCTTCCCACAACGCTTTCTAAGAAACCATCGCTGCTTATTCCCGCTCCTATTACCCAAGACTCGAGAAGATCCCTCAAAAAGAACAATTAGACAACGAGGCCATTCGCGTGGGGCGCTTTTGAATTGGAGTGTCGCGAGTCGCCGCTGCATTGGAAGAGCGCAACGCGACGCGACGCGACGTGATCGTGACTGGACGCTGCATTTGTCTTCTTTAGAGGCCGCGTTCGTGTTGACGAAAAAAAGAAAACAAAAGAAAAAGGAAAAAAGAAGACTGCAGGAGAAAAAGAAAACGGCGAGGCTAAGACAACAGCAGGCTGGAAAACAGAAGGCTGATAAAAGGAGTTTTACCGTGGACGTGAATCTTATGGTGCGAGCTAAGACCCCCTATGGCTATTTCCATAGTTTTCGAAGGTGTTCATTTAATAATTGTCCTTTTTTTGTCCCGCATCGGCTTTGGTGACTGAAGGAATCAACTGCCGCTGATTGGGTGATCCTTGGGTTCGAGTCCCAAAAGTGGCAGGATTTTCGACACTAGATAGCTAGGTCGAGTTACGCGTCTGTCTGATGGAGAATTCTACAGGCCAGCAGCTTTAATCGGTATATTTCCATGGTTTCTCCGATCAATAGCAAGCGGATGCCGGGGCATTACACTAACGAACAGGCCACAGACCGCGCGCGATCTTTCTATCCCCTTCCATTCACTTACCCTTTCTTCAACCCTCCGTACATACACTTACAGCCACATACACTTACAGTTACCTGAAAATAAAAAGTCGAGAGATCAGTTTGGAGCTTCGAGTTGTCGTGACTGGGGTAGGGACACGCTGGTGGGAAATACCTCGTTGGGGAAAACCCCGTAAAAAAAAACATGTACTCAAATCTAAAGAATTAAGAATCTGGTGCCAATGAAGCACTTTTCACCTATATTTTACGATTTCTTAAAAAAATCAAAGTTGAATTTAATAACTCCTGCTTGCCTGCGTGGGCCAGGCACGGCGCGTCACGGGTACCTCCTTCGCCCGCCCCCGCCCCGCCCCCGCCCCGCCCCGCCCCGCCCCCTCTTTCTTCCCTCCTTCCCTCCTTCCCTCCATCCCTCCACCTCCGCTCCCCCGGGACCCGATTCGCTCCGCTTCGCCTATTCACTACGCAGCGCCTCGCCGCGTCGCGTCGCCGACCGGGCAGGACGGCGTCTTATTCATCGTCCACCAACGACGGCGACAGGTCGCTCGGAACGACGGAGGCGGGGGTGAAGGCGGCGGGGAGCGGAGGGGGAATTAGGAGGTCACGGAAATGGGCAGGGGTGGGGGAAATGCGGAGAGGGCGAGGAGAAGAAAGACGTGTGTTGTTCCAGGGGTGTTATGGGGACGATGGGGTAGTCGTTAAGACGTTGGTAGGAACGGGGTGTTGTGAGCGTTGTATGGGAAATAGGCTTCTTCCTATCAAGGCCTGCTCGCTCGCCCCCTCCCGCCTCCTGTCTCCCGCCTCCTGCCTCCCGCCTCCTGCCTCCCGCCTCCTGTCTCCCGCCTCCTGTCTCCCGCCTCCTGTCTCCCGCCTCCTGTCTCCCACCTCCTGTCTCCCGCTTCCTGTGTCCCGCCTCCTGTCTCCCGCCTCCTGTCGCCCGCCTCCTGTCGCCCGCCTCCTGTCTCCCACCTCCTGTCTCCCGCCTCCTGTCTCCCGCCTCCTGTCTCCCGCCTCCTGTCTCCCGCCTCCTGTCTCCCGCCTCCTGTCTCCCGCCTCCTGTCTCCCGCCTCCTGTCTCCCGCCTCCTGTCTCCCGCCTCCTGTCTCCCGCCTCCTGTCTCCCGCCTCCTGTCTCCCGCCTCCTGTCTCCCGCCTCCTGTCTCCCGCCTCCTGTTCCCCGCCTCCTGACGCCCGCCTACCTGTGTCCCTCGTAATTCATCCTCCACCGAGGACGAGGACAGGTCGACAGAGACCAGAAGCGGAGGCGGAGGGGTCAGTCGTTGGATGTGAAGGAGGTGGGAGGGTGGAAGCGGGTAGTGGGGGAGAAAGTGACGGCTAAAGAGACGTAGAGGGACCTTAGAGATAGATGGGAAGAATGCTTTGGCTTTTCCCCTTAAGCTGGCTCCACACGCCATTCGTCACTCGGCGACTAGCGAGCAAACGCTCACCGAATGCCGTGTAGTGACGATGTACTGCTTGCTATTTGCCGAAGAAAGAACATTCGGTGCTCGCCCTACACACCGCGTGTCGGACTTTTGGAGATATCAAAGGAAGCGAACATTCGCCGAGCACATAAGCTGTTCGGGATTGGACGAGCAGTAGCTCGCTTCTCGGCGAATGCAGAATGTGTGGAGCCGCCTTTATTTAGTCTTCAAGTTACTGACGGTGGGCGTTGTATGAAACACCGTTGGGGGTCGTCAGAGCGAAGGAGACGCAATTCGGAGTTGACGGAGGTAGCGTTAAGCAAGGAAACAGGATATCACTAAACCAGGCAGTAAATGGGGGCTAGAGTTCGAAAATTTCGTTAAAATATCGAAACGAAAATCGAATTTTATTTAATTATTATTCGATTGATAGTTTAATCAACCGTGTCCCTCTGAAATAATCGAAGAGATAAGATTAAACATCGCTTACTTTTTTTAATGTATCTCACCAGATGCATCCAACTTTCGTTATTGTAGAGATTTGTATTTTATAATACAATATTTGGGCAATTTTTTATTATATATTTAATGGAAATGTATTGAGTAAACTGTCAAAAATTTGAGGAAATTTATAAGGGGTTTTAAATATTTTTATAAGGGGTTTGAAATATATAATAGAGCGATAAGTGAACTTAAAGACGTAGTTTGGCGAATGGAAGGAACGTGAGTAATAGATATAGGAGTGGTGGGGGAACTAGACTATTCCCTAGATACAGAGCTGCTACTTCAATAATCAGGGAACTGCGGCATAAGCTAGAAAAGAGTGGAGGATGACAATACCAACAGTCCTCGAAAGAGAAGAAAGGAAATATTCTCACTAGAAAATGCCATAAGAAGAAATGGACAGAAGTGCGGACAGGACGATATTCATGATATTGGCGATAGAGAAAACAATTGTCATTTTTTGATTGTTACAATGACATAGTAGCGATGGAAGGTAGAAGGAAAATTAATAGTAAACGGTAATGCCTGTATTTGGGGTGTGTGACGATTCGTAATGACGGCTGTAGTAGTCCTAAAGCGGAAATGGGATGTACGCTTAATACATTGGGTTGTATTAATATATGCATAACATTTATATTACATACATTATATGAATATAACAAATATAATGTATAATATACTATAAGGATAATACAGAATAAACAAAAAATTCAATATTAAACAAGCAAATGAGATGGGGTTGTTTAGGGAGGTAGTATATTAATGTCAATAGCTACGCCATTCAAGGCGGTGACTCTGGCTTGCCGACGGGCGGGACAAATGTGAAGATTCGAAAAGTCATGTCGATGTCGATGAAAAGCAGCTTCTCAGTTCTCAGGATGCTGACGCTGATATCTTCCGACGCCTGCAAGGAGAGAAGAAAAAAAAGAGCCTAAATCACATAGAGAAACTACTACTATGTCTGTGAATAATAATTTTCTGTTGTATTATTAGACTCTGAACTCTTTGAAGTTGTATCATTGCTCATAGAATGCATTTATTTTGAATATATTATTTTTAAATATATTTTCTTTAAATTGTAAAACGTTTGCGCAAATTTTTTATAACATCTTTAATCTCAATGAATTTCGTAACCTGAAAAAATGTTGTTCACATCCATCAACATGGTTCATAAGACTACGCTGAAAGCTATATGCCACTGAAACTAACCAAGTTATTTGGGGTTTTGAGGAATAATGGAGACGCATTTGAAAGTGAAGGAATGATGAAAACATCGCTAAGATTTAATCCCACACCAATTTTAATTTTCATCCACAAGCCTTTGAATCCAACATCAAGAAAAGAGTATTATACTGGTGGATTCTGTATGAGATGTAGGAATTTGAAGTTAAAATAGCCATTATTTTAGTTAATTATGAATGTCTTCGGTGTTATCACTGCAAATGTAATGCACATAATGAAAAGGAAATTTTGAAATTAAGGAAAGATATTTTTGCT
Source organism: Gryllus longicercus (assembly GCA_038098605.1). Classification (NCBI taxonomy): domain Eukaryota; kingdom Metazoa; phylum Arthropoda; class Insecta; order Orthoptera; family Gryllidae; genus Gryllus; species Gryllus longicercus. The sequence goes on from JAZDUA010001209.1 coordinate 69,967, forward strand.
ATTACTTCCTTTCGTTTACCTTTCGTTACCGCTGTAATGAAGAGGAGTATTGTAATGCTACGTCAAATATTAGTTATTTTTCGAAAGAAAAACTCGTTTTGCTGGGCTCCTGATGTAAAAAACTGGATAACTCTCCTCTCTTTATAATAAAGTACAGCATAGAGTCAAAATATGCCTTTCGTGAGTCTTTGATACCGAAACATTGTTTGCCGGGGAAACATGTCCGCCCACCTGTGGACAGCGCCTGTGCCTAAACCGTCCACACGGTGATCTCTAAAATTGATATTCTGCAGTCAATCTGGCCGAAGTGAACATCCTGTGAATTTTCGAGTAGTGTTCGCTTAATTTTCGCGTAAGATTCCGCGTAGTTTTATCGTAATTTCTGCTTGAAGTTAATGCAATTTTTTTTAATTCTCAAAAACAGTTTCTTTAATTTTTTCCACAGTAGATCAAGGTATGCTTAACATAATGGTCATTTATGAAAGTTGTGAGTCGAAAAATATCTCATTTTCGTGGAACACTCTAAATGTTCTAAAATCGCAAAAGTTAGACATAATGCTAGAAAGTATGTGCTTTGTACCACTCTAATTTTTTTTTATTTGTTGTCTGATAGTGCAAATACCCTATAAAATGTAGGGGATATTTCGATGAATTCCCTGAACTGTCGAAAATTGCAAAAGTGCAAATAACGCCACACATTATTTCTGTTTTAACACTAATATTTTGCCTATAAAGTGATCACTTTCACTTAAGTACTGACGGCGCGGACACAGACTCAATTACTAAAGGTTTTTTTGCATTAGGGTTCGGAGTTGATTTATTCTGATTTTGCGGTTAGGTAATACATGCGACTTTGGTGTTGCTCGGGCTGTTTCAAGTTCTCTGCTATTATAGTAAGTTTATTTCTCAAAACAGGCAGATATGTCTTTGGGAAACGGTAACACAATGTAACATTTTTCAGAGAATGTCGCAGAGATGTAAGCTCAGCAATAACCATGCTGAATATTGGAAAATCAGAGCCAGTCTTCCTATTCATGACGTAGTTAAATAACTAAATAAAAGCCAACATAAACTTCGTTCTCTCACGTTCAGAAATCCCGCAAATCAATTTCTACGGCACAATTTATTTGTTTGCCCCCAGAGCCATCTTGTGACAACATAAACCCAAACCATACTGACCGTGTAAGCACGTGTTACGCTTTCGTAGACTTCAGTTTGCGTTATTTTAGTTTCCGTGTGTTTTATATGTGAGTTCGTACGAAAAGTTTGCCCTGCAAAACAACCTTAATAATCTGTCCACATCTAGTAAATTGAACAGGATGAGAGAGGATCGATCACACATGGTCAGTCATGTTTTGTTTCAGGAACCACTCCGTCGTACGTAGAAAACTGATCTCTGTAAATAGCAACGAGCAACCTCTGAACCCTGGCTCCAGCATTCATATCAGGGTGTTGCGCAGTCAGTACCAGCTTCTTCAATGCTGCCGCCTACGCCGGAATTCGATTCTAGGACCTTTGGGTCTACAAATGTTCTGTCAACAGCTTACTCTTTAAAACTTTATTCTCCTCAACAAGCTTGCAATATTTTTTGGTATTGTTATCCAATTACGCAATAACCTGCTACTATATAATTCCATCCAACACCAGGACAAACTTTGCTTTCGCAGGATCTAAATGGAATTACACTGGAATATTGTTTTGAAGGTTTATTGTAACTAATCTGCTAAGGCAAAGCTAAAGGCTGATAAGTGACATATTTTTAATATAATAACATTTTTTTAATTAACAGAGAATGCTCACGCTTTTTTGCCTTTTTTGATGAGTTAATTTTTCCTGCTTACTGAATTTACTTCCTTAAATGAGTTTTTAACTGCAATGGAAAACACAATATTGGTAATGTGAGAGTAATTCAACTTCCCGCAGCCTCGTGCCTTTGTTCACGCAAAGGCTTCGGTTTTACTGCCTGAGGTCACCAGCTCAGCCGCAGCGCGACCTCCCACACCGCAGCAAAGCGAGCGCGGCGGACGACGTGGGCGGTGCGGCAGGCAGGCGGGCAGGGCGGGCGGGCGGGACGCGGAGGCGTCGGCCTCGGCGAGCATCGAACCCGGGTCGCGGCCTCGGCGCTCGGCACGCACGCGGCGCCCCCTCCCCTTCCCCCTGCCCCCGCGCAGCGCCACCCCACCTGCGGCGCACGCACGCAACGCGCAGCGCAGCGGAGTGCCGCCCGCCCGACATCCATCCTGACTGCCCGCCCGCCCGAACGCCCGCCCACCGGCCCGCACGCTCACCCACTCCACGCCCCCCCCCGCGACATCACACCCGCCCACCCGCCGGCCGACATTCCGCCCGCCCGCTTACCCGACACCCCGCTCACCCGACATCGCGCCCGCCCGACATCCCACCCGCCCGACATCCCGCTCGCCCGACATCCCGCTCGCCCGACATCCCGCCCGCCCGACATCCCGCCCGCCCGACATCCTGCCCGCCCGACATCCTGCCCGCCCGACATCCTGCCCGCCCGCCCGACATCCTGCCCGCCCGACATCCCGCTCGCCCGACATCCCGCTCACCCGACATCCCGCCCCCCGTCATCCCGCCTCCCGTCATCCCGCCCGTCATCCCGCCCGCCCGACATCCCGCCTGCCCAACATCCCGCCCGCCCGTCATTACGCCCTCCCGCCAATCCGTCATTCCTTCACTCAGCCGGCCGCCAGTCCGGCAGACCTTCAGTTCGTTGGTACGGCAGATCGGCAGTCCCTCAGTTTGAAGGCCCGCCCGCCCGCCCGCCCGCCTACCCGCCCACACGCCCATACGCCCATACGCCTGCCCCCTGGCCTCCCCCCACCAGCCCGCCAGAACCCTGGACGCCCACTTCCCTGGCCGCGCACTCCCCTGCCGCCCGCCCGCCCATCAGCCCGTCACTCCCTCAGTCCGAACACCCGCCCTCTCCTCCACCCATCCACCCGCCCACCAGCCAGTCCGCCGGCCGCTCACGCCTCTGCCGCCTGCCCGTCCAGCCGCCCGCCCGCCCGCCCGCCGCGGCGCGGGTGTCGGGTGACGGCGGGCATTCGTTCGCAAGCGCCCCGGGCCTTCATTAGCAGCGGGCAGGCGGGAGGTGGGTGTGCTAGCATCCCCACGATGAGGTGGCGGGATCCCGATTCGGGACAGTCCACGTGTAGTGTCATACATAACAGAAGGCGTGGGGAATGTTCCGTGAACCGATGGACAAAATAGTTCCGATGCCTTTTGGGATGCGTATGTTTAGAGAACTTGTAAAAAAAACCTCGGAGCAATTGCCTCTGGCGCTCATTTGAATTCATCGGGTAGGGAGATGGTGGATCTCTTCCAACAATCGGGTTTCTCAGTTGGGATTCCAGGAAGTCCACGCGGAGGGTCGAAAAGAGACGGAACGAGTGTACTGATGAACGCACGAACGTGAGATGAAAGACATAGAATAGTCATTACACATATTGGACAATTCCCTCGCGAGTTCATTGCACACCAGGTGGGAGGGAAGTGGTGGGGGTAATCGGTGTGTTCTTTTTCCCACGATGAGGTTTCTGGGTGTGGATTTCGGATAGAGCACTGTATGTGTCAATGTGACTGCATTGGCTACATGTGTAGAATAACTGTTGATAAACATAATTGTTTGATAAAAGCAACGGCTACGCTAACCAAAAGGCATCCGACGTTTAGTGGTTGTAAAAATCGGACCAACCACGTACCTTCTTTAGACATTAAATCTGGACTAAGGCGAGAATAATGGGTTCATATTATGAATGGTACGTGATTAAAGAGAAGCTATGAAAACCATTACACGATATAAAGACATAGTTTATGTAATTTCAGAATAATTTATTTTATCCAAATAATCATCCAGACTCCATTTTTTTGATTCAGACTTATTTTTGAGGGAAGGATTACGTGAGCACAAAGCACGCTCAAAACCAGAACGTCGGGAGTACTACACAATACAATGGAATCGACCACCAGCCACGAGTGAGCATCTAGTTGCCAATGCCTCTTTCGAGCAATCGAGCGGGTGCTTCTCCGAGGCTTCTGAAGGGCGGTGGCGGTGGAGGGACGGTGGCGGGGGCGGGACGGTGACGAAAGCGGTGGTGGTGGCAGAGATCGCGGTGGGGACGGTGGCGACGGCGCGGAGCGGTGATGGTGAAGGTGGCGGTGGGGGGGTGGGGTGTTGGTAGGGGTGGGGCGAAGAGGAGGCGGGGGTGGTGAGGGTGGCGATGGCGGGAGCTGGGCGAGGAGGTGGCGGTCGCTGTGTCGGCGACGGCGATGTTGGCGAGGGCGGGAAGTAGGCGGGGGCGGAGGCGTGCACCGACTAGGACAAAGCAACGCGACGAGGGCCTCCCGAGTGAAGGGCTCGGCTTCGACCTCCTTCCCTCCCCTGCGGCCGCCGCTAAGCCCCTCCTGGCCCAGCTGTCGCCTGCGCCGCGCCGAGCACCGCCTGGCGCGCCGCCGGCCCGCCACCGCCTCCGCCGCCGCCGCCGCTACCACCACCACCACCACCACCACCACCAGCGCCACCGCCACCAGCGCCCCCGCCCCCGCCACCGCCCCCGCCACCGCCCCCGCCACCGCCCCCGCCCCCGCCCCCGCCCCCGCCCCCGCCACCGCCACCGCTACCGCCGCCGCCAACGCCGCCACCGCCTCCGCCAACACCGCCGCCTCCAATGGCGCCACCGCTGCCTCCGCCGCCGCCGCCGCCGCCGCCGCCGCCACCTCCACCTCCGCCGCCACCGCCATGTCCGCCACCACCGCCTCCGCCGCCACTACCGCCGCCGCCTCCGTCGCCGCCGCCATCTCCAACGACGCCACCTCCACCGCCACCTCCGCCACCGTCACCGCCGCCGCCGCCGGCTCCTCCGCCGCCGCCACCGCCACCTCCGCCGCCACCTCGGCCGTCGTCGACGCCGCCACGACCAGTGACACACGTGGCGCACTGCTTGGCGCCCACAATGTGGCAGGAAAAAAGGTGAAGGATCTAGAGTACTAAATTCCCATGCGCGCAGAAATATCAAGTGATACCTTTGTAGGTCCTAGAATATCTCGCGTAGAAATCTCAGTAGAAAAGCTAGTCTTATAAATTGATGAACACTTCTTGAAATCTATTATTTCTTTTCCGACCACCGAGTTCGCTATGAAATTCCTGTTCACGATTACCATACACTCATATTACTCCCAATTTCTTTGATATTCGTAAGATCGTTTCACGTTTCTTCGAAAACTACTGGTAGAAGCTTCTTCCTCCGTTTTCTTAGCAATACTAACATCAGCAATTCGTTGATTTCGTCTAAAGAGTATTACTACAAATAACTATAATGGAAATAATCACTAGAGTTATTTTTATTCTCATTTGACTTTGGGTGTTTCCGCGAGCCGCTTAAAATACCTACCACTGTTTGCATGGCAGGAAATGGTGGTTTTGATTGTTTGTGCATGGATCTACATGCAGTCTGATGGATCTACATGCAGTGTATGCATTTCTGCTTTCAACAGCCTTTCACTAGATGTCATCTTTTGGTGTTCTTGCAATCAGCTATTCAACTGTTCTGGTCGCACGAAACACATTATTGAAAACTACGTCATTCGTGACATTTCATTCATATTACCTTGCGGACAGGAATATATAACGTAGCCCATCGTGACGTTGTTGGTTCCTTTGTCCTGTATTATTGCACCGGCATCTTGGAAAATGAACAATTAAGCCAACGAACGATTTAATTAATCATAGCTTGTAAACACCGTGGGTACACACAGACGACGAGGCAGACCAAAACTTTTCATGAAAACGTTTCCATTGGAAGCATTCTCTGGCAGCGAAAATTTTTCACGATTTCACATCAACGGTATCCGAAAGACCTGCGAAAGTTATGTGTACTGTACATATTACCATACAAATTTCAATAGTTTCAAAAATGTTCGTCTTAAAAATAATTAAAAGAACTAACGCATTTTTCCACCTTGAAAGAGTGAGTGCTACCAATCACGACCGTCGTGAAATTTGAAATTAAAGCAGCAGGGAGCATAGATCCACATGTCTCTCGTACGCTTGGGTTCCTTAAAGGAAACAACTGGCCATCCCCCACTTTTTCCACTCCGGCTTCATTTTGTGAACCAACGTTTTACGTCGTGCTGTTGCCACTAATATTGATTTGTATACAAATTAAGTACACTGATGGACGAGTATTTCGATGCATAATAGATATTGATCTGTGTATATAAACCAGAATATATCTAGTAATAATCTGCAGCAAAATAAAAATCGTGTTAACGATTATTACGAAGTTACTGATAGTCAGTAAATTATCGAGTTCTATGTTTCTAATTCTCGGTTGTAAAAGGTGATCAGAAATGATGTCGTTGGAGATGTCTAGTAATTCCAGTTTTCAATTACTTATTCATCGTTTTCCGTTTATTCACAAATTTCAAATAATATTTTCATTGAATTTTTATTACAGTAGTATTTTAAATAGTGTATCAATATTTTGGAAATTGAAATCATTTATTTCGAATAGCTTTATTTTATTTCTTCTGTATTAGAATTCGAAAATGCTATGTTTTATTTTCCAAGTTTCATTGTAATTTGTAATTGTCTGTATAGGATCTTCTACTTCAGGTATTTTTTCTGTATTCTTTAAAATGTCCGGGAAAACGCTTTAAAATGTATCATGCAAACTTTATGTAAATAGAAAAACGTTTAAATGAAGGTTATTATATCTGTAATTTACACGTGGTTTTGTTCACTGTGTTAAACTTAGTGTGCAACCAGGTACCAGCATCGTAAAATATGTTTCCCCACTTAACGATAGTGATAAATAATTAAGGAGAGCAGAAAACGCTGTTACTTTAAACATGGTATCGATTGCTTTCGTACATTGATTTTCAATACATCCACTTATCGATGGATTATATTTAAGAAACTGCCACTATACTTCCGTTGAAGTTAAATTAGGTCACTCTGTGATGTAACATTGCTTGTTTGAAGCACGTTTAACGGGTTGCGTCGTTTCCCGTGCCTTCTGTTTCACTGTTTTCTCCACAATATTTTTCATCGTTCACATTTTCGTGTACTATAATTGTAATTAAAATCGTTTTCGTTATGCGAAATGTAATGTTTGAATAATCAAGTGTAATTTTTATTGAACAAATAAGAAAAGTATATAAAACTAGACGATTTGCGTTGATATTTTACTTATCACATATTTTTGTCATTAGCTATCGGTTTCTTCATGCAATTTTGAAAAATATGTAAGATTAAAATTACAAACTTTGACATGTTAAATGATTCCACACCGAAGTATTGCAACAGAGCAATTGGTTTGTGAATATTGTCACTTTTTTAATAAATACATTTTCATTCAGCGACACCAACAAATATTTTTACTAAGAAAATTCAAAACCAAATGTTTAAAATGTATTTTCTAATTTTATTTTTGACAAATTACACTTTACTTTTATTTCTAACTGTCAAGAGTGTGCTAAAATAATACTACGCTGCGGTCCAACATTAGCTTTTTTTCTTGGAACACTATTTTCGCAATTGTTCTTTAACTGCAAAGAAACGTAGGGTTCTGTGGTGTTACGCTTATCTGAAACCAATTAGCAACTCCCTTCCTTGGGCGGTTTTGGGAAACTTCCTGCCGGTCTCTTTGACCCTCAAGGAGTTACCACACTATTAGGTGTTTCCTCGAAAGAAGCTCTATTAGTCTAATTTTCCCTTCAAGTGTGTAATGCAGTGGTTTCCATCCTTTTTGTTCTTTTCCACTATCCCTTTCAGATACTCTAAGACTCATTCATAGTGACTGAAGAGACCGCATTTACCAAACCTCAGCCTGGTCGGTGATTTCTTTGATCTTTGCTTACAAATGTGAAGCGGTAACAACTGACTTCTCACTTTCCCCTCCTGAATTCTCTCAGCACTTGGGTCGTTTCTTCAGATAGGTCATGCCGTGGAGAAGGTATTCATTCTGTATGGATGTATATGATGACAAAGATTCGATCTTCTTCCATTAGCCTGGCAGCGAAGCAAGCCGAGAACATTTGTGAAAATGATTTCATGTAATGATCGTTTTCCGGGATTGCTTTGTTTTTGAAAATAAGAGGAAAAAATATTATCAATCTTGTCACACAAAAATGTTAAATCTAAATGGAATACATTGAAATTTCAAAAACATTTTAAAAGACATCTTTCCCATATTTTAAATTTATTGTTTTCAGTAGCAAATTCTAAATAAAACAAAAGTACTTCTCATACGAGGTGTATCGAAAAATACACTGTACACTGTACGCATTAAAAAGTAGAAAGAGAAAAATATATGTAAATGTGAGGGAAAAGTGAGTTAATTGATGATTAAATTTCGAATCTATTCTTATTACGAGATCACAACATTGACTAATGATCAGGAAAATTAGTTCGAGGGGAAAGTGTGTTCCAAAAATAAATTTGTTTCACCCTAGTCTTTTGTCAGTATGCCCGCCGCCCGTTATTATTCATTCGTTGCGGGTCTGGGTCCTCGATAGAGCAGCTGGGCACCGTGACACTTCGAAGTTGCTCTGGGATACGAATCTAAAAGACATAAATTGGCCAGTAACCCGTTTCAGCCAAGTCGCACCTTCCCTGGTAGGCATGTATTTTCTAGGAGATTCTCAGATTGGACAGATGCCACTTCCGAAAATGGTATATCACATTCACCAGCCTTCCTTCCAGGTCTCTCTCCTTTGGATGTCTTCACAGTCAAAAAAATTGATTCTAGATGATCCCTTCGCTAGGTACATCACAATCACGCTCACTTTTTTCAACTTTTCAATTTGTTTGCTATTTATTCTATTTATAATTTTATATTCTATATTATTTTATGACTGTATAGGTTTTCGAACGAATTATCAATCACCAGTAGGAAAGTGTTTTTGATCTTGTTCTTAAGCTACTGAACGTCAGTTTCAACACACAACACAAGTGTGTTAAAATAGACATGGTGTCCGGAAATTTTACTATGTTTAACACATTGATTGATTTACTAGAACTGCGATAATTCTTTAGGTTACCATCGTAGTGCTGTTTAGAAATTACGAACGTGTTTGAAAATCAATTCATAAATAACGTTTCTTAAACACCTTGCCTTCCGCAAGTAGTTCCCAGAAATGCGCTAACCCAAGTAAAACACAATATTTCCTGTAACTGAGTAAGCGATTGTAATTCCACGATAGTTCGTAAACATTACCGCAGTCCAAAATAGATGTTTTACAACAACTGCGAGGTCGTTCCTCATTCAACACGTGTAGCTTCAGCCACAAAAAGCACTTGGAGCAACCAAAAGCCTCCACGGACGAGATGGAATCGAAGCTCTCCCTATTCGTGTCTCGTGCCTGCCGCATCTCTCCCACCTTTCTTGGCATCCCGCGTCGCTCACACTTGTCCTTCAATCACCAACGGTGCCAACGACGTGAAGTCGTCGACGACGACGACGACGCTCCAGGAATCGTTACATGCATGAGGCGGAGAAGGCTGGGTGTCGTATGTTGTCACACGGCCTCCAATAAAGCTTCGCAAGTCGGAGCTGTCAGTTTCAAGTTACGATGGCGTCGGATTTTCCAGCTTTTTCGCTGGATCAGACGGTATGATTATTTGGATGAGGTTCAGGCGAGATCGATTTCAAGACACAAAACGGTCGGATTTTTGAGCTTCTTTGCCGTATCGGATGATATGACAGTTTGGATGAGAGAGAGGAGAGCTGTTATGCGTTTGTTGCTGCGGTTATCACACGTTTCTGTGATTTTTATCCCAGCAATTCTACTCGGATGCCAGTGTAGTACCTTAAACAACGGGCCACGAAGCGTATGCGATCTTTCGCGCCATTTGTGTTCCTTCTTGCATCTTGAGGGCTGCCAGGCCCTTATCCATACCGCGCGTTCTTGTAAGACTTTGTAATGTAAAGTACTGTGAGCACGTAGAGGGTACTCCAGGACACGAGCTGGCGTAAAGCAATGAGAAGGGAATGTGTATGTGTCTGATAGTGGAGAGAATGAGTACGCGAATGCGTTCTAGAGATGTCATTGCCAGAAAAACATCTCTTTTTAAACATCGATGCTCAAAATTGAAACATCGATGTTAATAAAACATCACCCCCAGACCATCGATTCTTTTAAATTGTTATGTTTTTAATACTGGATTACGAAGCATTGTAGTTCAGGCAGGGGAAGATTTAATTTGAATGTCGTTACATTTATTAATTTTAATTTAAATTAAAGTTGAATTTATGTTGAATTAATTTTGTTTAATTAATGTTGTTTTAAATTAATGTTTACAAGACAAAAGAAAGACAACAATCACCAGGACGATTAACGAAACTTGGATTATCTGATGCGATAAATCAAAAACTAATATAGGCTTCTTTATTGACGAACATTTGACTCAATTTATTGTTCCCTGTTGGCCACATTAGTCTGAAGAATATTCAATTTATGGATATCTGGAAATTAAAATAAGATTTTGTTATGTTGAACTTTTTTTCATTTAGAAACGTAGAACCTACAAAATCGATATTAAAAAACATTTGCTTGAAAAACTCGATGTTAAACACATCGATGGTTTTATAAAAACATCAATATTTTGAAAAAATCATATCGTCTCCTTACTGCCTTCTGGTGGAGAGGAGAGGGAAGTCGCTTGAGAGAGAGGGAGAGAAGGGGAGAGAGAGATAGGAGGGCAGGAGGGAGGGAGGGAGAGAGGGAGGGAGGGAGGGAGGGAGAGAGGGAGGGAGAGGGTGGGAAGGGGATGGAGAGGGTGGGAAGGGGAGAGTGAGGGTGAGAAGGGGAGTGGGAGGGTGAGAAGGGGAGTGGGAGGGTGGGAAGGGGAGAGTGAGGGTAAGAAGGGGAGTGGGAGGGTGAGAAGGGGAGTGGGAGGGTGGGAAGGGGAGGGGGAGGGTGGGGAGGGAAGGGAGAGGGTGGGAAGGGGAGGGAGAGAGGGAGACACACACACACACACCACGTTCGCACTTGTCCTTCAACCACCAACTGCGCCAGCGCTGTGAAAGACAACGGGGCTCCAAGAATCATTACATGCGTGAGTCAGGGCCTCCTTGCCGGGCGCAGCGGCGGCGGCGGCGGTGGCGGCGGCAGTCGCGTTCGTTATTTAGGAGCTGCCACTTAATTAATAGACAGACGGGCTCGCGCAACGCGCCACACGACGCGACCGACGTTAACGAGGTCTGTCTCCTGCGCGAGCAATAATAGGCGTAATAACAGGGACGGACCTGCTGGTCGAGAACAAGAGCGCGGCTTGCGGCGGGTAGTCGGCCGGCGCGGGCGCCCGGGCTGGTTCAGCGACACCGCCGGGCCGCGTTGCGTGTCCCACGAGACGCCCGTGGAATCAGAGATGTGACGCGCGATAAGTAGGCGAAACACACCACGCTCCTAGGCGTGCTCTAACACGACAGTGTATGGAGGGAGGAAGACTTCGTATATGCAGGAAATGAATTTCGTGTATGGAAATATTACAATTCTGTACGAAAATAGGGGATATTTTAGATGTCACTGCAGTGCCTCTGTCTGTAAGGTACTAGGATTCGAGTCCCGTTTGTAGCAGCATTTTCGACATAAGCTATATAGCTGGTTCGGATTCAACCGCAGACGAGAACAGTAGTTGGTGGACACCTACTCTGATGGTAGTTGCCCGTGATTTCTCAGATCAATGCCAGGCGAATGCCGGAGTAGTACCCTAACAAACGGGCCAAGACCGCGCGCGATCTTTTCTTCCTCTTCCTCGTCCTATCCTCACCCTTACTTACACACTCTCATGCACTACACTACCACACATGCCGGGAGATCAGTTGGGAGCGTAGAGCTTGTTCCGATTAGAGTGGTGCCCCGCTTGTTGGGGGAAAAACCAGCAAAATAACGTGTAGGTCGGCGCCGGATCTCACCATCCAGCGGGAGAAGCTAACGATAAAACATGCACCAAAGCTACAGGACTAAAAACCTTAGCAGGTGTCGCACCTGGAGTCACGAATCAGTCAACGTAATATTTTAACGTGATTTATGACGGAGGAGAAAAAAATAAGTTTTTATTCACAAATGAAAAAGTTTAGCATCCGACGTGACGACAGAGGCTATCATACTGTACAATATGAATCTCCATTTGGTTAGTCATTGCTGAAATTGAACACATTCTGCCGTGATGTAATTAAGATTATTGCCAAAGGGAATTAACAAATTACAACAGTTCAAACTAGGTAAATTGCTTTAGCAGTGAAATAAAATTTACTCCACTGAAATAAAGCATTTAGTTTATCAGAGGTTACTCACTTTACGTTGTTAACGACAGCGGTGTTCGTAATGAAACCATTACCTAAACCTGTGACCATATCTGGAATAGACGAGTGATTTCACGGATAGTTGATTTTATGATGATGTGTGTTATGATGGAACAATGGTGGAATGAGAACCAAGGGAAATGGGTCTACTCCGAGGGAACCTGCTGCGAACTGTCTTTGTTCATCTCAATTTTCACATGCAGTGGCCGGGATTTGAACCCCGGTACTCGGAGGCGGAAAGCTAACGAGCTGTCCGCTATTCTAAGGGTCTTCCTGTTACGAGTAAATAATAGAATACTTACTGGTAATGGTTATAACTTACAAGAGATGAAAGATTAATTGAAGATCATAACGAAGATAGTGCATTTTCATTGCTCAACAAACAACTCGCAATAAAACCAATTTTCTTTTCGTTATTACGTTATGTCGAACGTAAATCATTCACATTTTTATGCACTGTGACCTCCGGATCATTTGAAATACTACATTTACTCACGGTAATTAGGGCATAGATCCACACAAACGTTTATTATCTTCTCTGTATTTGTTGCGACCTTTTTATTATTCGTGAGAAAATTCTTCATAATATAAAATATCATATGTGTTCTTATTAATTCGTTAAATCACTGTGTACAATAGACACTAACTTTTATTATCTTCTCTGTATGTGTTGCGACCTTTTCATTATTCGTGAGAAAATTCTTCATATTATAAAACATCATATGTGTTCTCATTAATTCGTTAAATCACTGTGCAAAAGGGAGCTTAAAAAAGCATTTCCATCACCTCACTAATCAAACTGCATCTAATATGTTCTTACTCACGAATTGTCACATATATCTATAAAATGGTTATTAATAGTAAACATAATATGGACGTGTCTCAAGTCTAACTGTTGATTCAGGAGTCACAGAGACGGTGGCAAGATCAAAGACGCGGAACCATGGGTCATTAATTAAAACTTATACCAAAACCACTAAGGATTCAGTTACATGCCTGTGCGTGTGTGGTATAACTTCAAAATATCCACGAAAGTCTTATGGCGACGATATCAGCTCTCTTTTCGACCTTCAAGCAACAAGATATCCCACGTAAATGAGTTCTAATCGCACTGAATCATGTTCGAAATCTGATCAAATATCACTTTTCAGTTACATAGAAAGTCCCAAGACCACGTGTGCCGCGAGTAATAGATGTAAAACAAGAGTTAACGAGACTAGCACAGAGGCACCGGCGGGAAATTGCTCTGGTTTGCAGTGAATCATGTCACCTGTAAAGGCTTTTCAAGAATTGAGTAAATGCAACCTTGATGAAATCCTTTGTGAGAACTAGTAAGTTCATCGTTCAAGTTTGTTGCATTATGCATAAAAAGGGTACAGCGTGCTTGAGTATTGTCTGCTGTGATAATGCATGTAGTTTTTATGAACTCAGTGTAATACACTTATTACTCGGTTAGTTACAATGGTTTCTGTTTGTCATAGTTTACTGCAAAATACTGATGAACTGAACAGATGTTCTCCACGCATCTTTTGCAGGTATTTCATAGTTGTATCGCATGCGTGTTAAACATAAGAAAACTTGAGCGCGACTAATTTTCCTAGCGTCCTTTCTTGAAGTGAATGGATCGACCATTGTTTTCTTTTCATCCTAGACCTCTCTCTGAAGTTACGCTGCTGAAACCAACATATTTGCTTCAGAGGAAAAAAAAACTAATGAACCTTTTAACAATATTGTGAGAAGATTCCTTCAGAATTTTAAACGAAACTGTCATCATGTTATTTGAACTGTTCTGTTAAGGCATGTTTATCACGGAAGGTCAGGGTGTCCTTCCCCTGCTCGATTATGAGATCCAGACCCACACGTCGACCTTGGGATTTACCTCAACCAGGTAACTCACCACCAATCAGCAGAGCACCGCCCCAATAGGTACAAGCTATATGTTTCTGGATGGTTAACGATGCGTATGTTGGTGTATAGTGCATGTAAGTGTAAGTGTGTGTAAGAAGGTGTGTGGGTAGGAGAAGGAAGAGGAAGGGAAGATCGCGCGCGGCACGTGGTTCACGTGTTCGGGTACTGCTCCGGCATTTGCCTAGTTCTGATTGGAGAAACCACGGAAGGCTTCCGATTAGGGCAGCCTACCGGCTGAATTCTGCTCCATACAGACGCTGGATTGGACCTAGCAATCCAGCTAGTGTCGGAAATCTTACCACGGTCGGGACTCGAACCCTAGGACCCCCCGGTCAGAGGCACTGCAGTATCATCAGTTGATGCCCTGAGCCATCTAGGACGATCTCGTCTTTGTTTTCGGAATTTTATTTTGTGATAGTTTCCCCCCTGTTCAAGTGACATGGCATTTCTTGTCTTTCAATAATAGCTTTCCTTGCCTATTGCTTTGTGTACGCCTTTAAGAGGGCACTGTTCTGCTGTCTTTCTACTAATGTTACCCAATTGACATTCGCACCTCTGTTTGTGTTCAAAAATTTAGCTGCTTTTTCCTGCAATCTGATTAATATTTAATATGAACCTTCACTATACGGTCACTAATAAAACTGGTGTTGGATGTGAGATTATTATAATCCCCTCCCATTGTGCTCTTCGGTGATTTGCCATTTAGTTCTGTTATAACCATTGGGTGTCAACAAGCCAAATTTCTTTTTTTTTACAGAATGAACATTGTTTCATGAGATTATCTTTTGAATTGTAGCATGTGTTCGATACGAAATTCATGGGGGGTTGCAATAAATTTACTTGATACATGACAAAATTCCACAACTTTTACTGAAATTTGACCTCCTTGTTTTATATTAATAAATTCCTCCCAAGTATGAATTAATACCAGTTAGAGTGTATTGTCAAGTTAAATTGTAATATTGTTTTTTGCCAAATATCACAACTCTGTAATCACACCTAATGAAATACAATACTTGTAATAGTCGCTAATAACCAAGATGTTGACGCGACTATAAATACATTTAATTTTAAAAAAATTGCACAAAGCGTCATGAAAAACATTCAATGAAACACTTCACATTTTCAGCATGAATACAGAATCATGTGTATGTTTATTTTCACTTCAGATTAATTTCGATAAAGATCTGATTTGCTTCGTGTAATCAATACACTTCTATTTTTAGATGACGTGATTTTCATTTATTGATCTATTCAAACGTATTTAGCCATATTTCTCTTTTAGACATTTATGCAGATGGTAGGTTCGGTTTTTTGTACCACAATACCATGTATGTCTGTACTTGATCTGTTCTGGGAATATTCCAGAGAAATTTGATCTGCAAGTTGACAAATGCTTCTTGGAAATTTTTTCCTTTTTTTAAGTTTTAATAAGATTGAAAAAGATTGATATGATTTAAAGAAAACATTAAATATGCACCTATCAGTACTTAATTTTAAAAATATCCTTCATAATTTTTTGAAATGTTCCTATTCAAAAACTCAAAAAGTTACTTTTATCGGAGTGTAAATAAGAAATGTTTGGATTTAATTTTTAAGTTGTTACATTTTTATTGGAGTTAATTCTTAAGTCGTTCATTAAATATGTCTGGTTGAATATCTAATTAAATTCAATTGTTCCACATTACCACCATAACCATATAAAGTACCCGTCAAAGGGATGATGCAGTAGTGAAATAGAAAAATATAAAATTATTATAATTGCCGGAAATATTATTACCTTATCTTCTTCGTAAAAGGCAGTAGACATCAAAAGAAAGGTAACTGATGTCCTGACACTTGGATTTCCTGAACAACCATGCAATGGCGATTAATGATTCAGATAACTGTAAAATATTCGTAAAGGGACCGATAAATATGAAAGTCAAAATTGCAACACTGGCATTCCACAGTGGGGTCGATACCAAAAAACTACCTTTAACATCGAAACTCATATCGATGAGTGAGCCAATGAAATATTTCCCAGTGCGCGGACGGGAAGAAAGTGCGAGTATAGACTCAGCGGAGGAAGCACTCTCCATTTCTACCCGTCCTTCGACCTCTCCTTTCCCATTCCCGAGCCGCCATTTCCAGGTCTTTTGGGAAACCCTGCCATAACCGATTAGCCCGTCGCCGCGGGCCGTGGCTTCTGCGAAGCTCGCTCTGCTAGCGCCGCTCGGCGGCTGCGGCGGCGCCAAAATTAACCCTCGAGCGCGTTTACGAGCGGTTTTTGGGCTCCGCGCCGCCGCAGACGCCAGCGGTTTTTGCCCGCCGCCGCCGCCGCCACCGCCGCGCCTTCGAGGGCGACTGCACCGCCGCTCACGGACGGCGCCGTCAAGGACTGCCGGCGCCGCGCCGCTGCTGGGTTTCGGTGGCCCCCGGAGGACGCCCGGAACATCCCATTTGAATTTCAGAGTGGATGGAATCCTGCTGGTGTTCGGGGTTTGGGAACGTTTCGAAGTTTAGCATGCTTTGGGTAAATCATGCTTTGGGTGTAGCATGCTTTGGGTG
Organism: Gryllus longicercus; assembly: GCA_038098605.1. NCBI lineage: Eukaryota > Metazoa > Arthropoda > Insecta > Orthoptera > Gryllidae > Gryllus > Gryllus longicercus. The sequence continues at coordinate 86,757 of JAZDUA010001209.1, forward strand.
TAGCATGCTTTGGGTGTAGCATGCTTTGGGTGTAGCATGCTTTGGGTGTAGCATGCTTTGGGTGTAGCATGCTTTGGGTGTAGCATGCTTTGGGTGTAGCATGCTTTGGGTGTAGCATGCTTTGGGTGTAGCATGCTTTGGGTGTAGCATGCTTTGGGTGTAGCATGGTTTGGGTGTAGCATGGTTTGGGTGTAGCATGGTTTGGGTGTAGCATGGTTTGGGTGTAGCATGGTTTGGGTGTAGCATGGTTTGGGTGTAGCATGGTTTGGGTGTAGCATGCTTTGGGTGTAGCATGCTTTGGGTGTAGCATGCTTTGGGTGTAGCATGCTTTGGGTGTAGCATGCTTTGGGTGTAGCATGCTTTGGGTGTAGCATGGTTTGGGTGTAGCATGGTTTGGGTGTAGCATGGTTTGGGTGTAGCATGCTTTGGGTGTAGCATGCTTTGGGTGTAGCACGCTTTGGGTGTAGCATGCTTTGGGTGTAGCATGCTTTGGGTGTAGCATGCTTTGGGTGTAGCATGCTTTGGGTGTAGCATGCTTTGGGTGTAGCATGGTTTGGGTGTAGCATGCTTTGGGTGTAGCATGCTTTGGGTGTAGCATGCTTTGGGTGTAGCATGCTTTGGGTGTAGCATGCTTTGGGTGTAGCATGCTTTGGGTGTAGCATGCTTTGGGTGTAGCATGCTTTGGGTGTAGCATGCTTTGGGTGTAGCATGCTTTGGGTGTAGCATGCTTTGGGTGTAGCATGCCTTGGGTGTAGCATGCCTTGGGTATGGCATGCCTTGGGTATGGCATGCCTTGGGTATGGCATGCCTTGGGTATGGCATGCCTTGGGTAAAGCACAACTGACAAGTATGCACTGGTATTCCAACACATACAGCTGCAGAAAGTCAGTACTGCACGAAACTCAGAGAGAAGCTCAGAAAGAACTCAGAAGAAGAAAATGAGTACTAGTGTACTGTGAAGGAGTGAAAGTTGTGAAATGCACACTCAGTATTGAAGTATCTACTTAAGATATCGTCATTAGGTGCTGGGTGGAACTCCACGTCTTCGGTATACATGACATATGGATTATTATATTTATTACAAACTCATTGCAATTCCGAATATAAAATCTTCGCTTTCTCCTCCTTGCGCACTAGTGATTTTTCTTCTAGACCGCACTTTGTGTCATATTTGTTCTTGTGACGAAATATCAAGAAACTTTGTGAGAAATGGTCCACAACCATTCCAAGCACCAACCTTCTCGATGCGTTTCATGAGGGCATATGTTAAACATCTGCCTCGCATGAAACGATACGTGCTCTGAACCACCAACAAGGCATCAACACACCATTTAGGAAACAAAAACTCAGCACGCCGTCGTTCCTAATTTCGCCTCCTTTTCATTCCGAAGCGGCACGGCGCGGAGCTGCGTGCCCAGCGGGGCGGGGTTCGTTACTGCCCCCGGCCACCTCGTCCCGGCGCCGGGTCCCGTCCCGGCCCCGGCCCCTTCCCGACCCTGCGACTGCCGCCCCCACGACTGCCGCCACCGCCGACCGGCGCCTCCGCCTCCGCCGCCAGCTCCGCCTCCGCTGCCGCCGCCGGCGCCGCCACCAGCTCCGCCTCCGCTGCCGCCGCCGCCGCCATCGCCATCGCCTCCGCTTCCGCCGCGGCCGCGGCCGCGGCCGCCGCCGCCGCCACCCCCGCCTCCGCCACCGCCACCGCCACCGCCACCACCACCGCCACCGCCACCGCCACCGCCACCGCCGCCGCCGCCGCCGCCGCCGCCGCCACCGCCAACGCCGCCGCTACCGCCGCCTCCACCGCCTCCTCCTCCGCTGCCTCCACCGCCTCCGCCGCCGCCGGGAGAGCCTAACGAGGCCTGTTCGCGGAACGCGTTGTTCGCGGAAACCCCGCTCGACCACCGACGCCGACGCGCTGCTGGAGACCGCGGGCGAGGAGCGCGCGCCGCGCCGCTCGACTGTTTGGGCCCGCCCACGGCTTGGCGCTAACCCACCGACCACCCCCGCCCTCCGTTCCCATCGTCTGAGGTGGCTAAGGGCATCAACTCATGTCGCTACAGTACCTCTGACCAGGAAATTTTTGGGGTCGAAGAGATAAGATTTGTGTGGCTAACTAGACCGCTAGGGCGAATTCAGCCGTTATCTCGACGAGAATTCTAGCGTCCGGCTGCTCTAACCTATAGTTTTCTGTCGATCTTCGGTCAACACCTGGTGAATTGCCTTACTCGCCCACACATTTACGAGCACTAGACTACCACGGACGTTGAAAGATCAGTCGAGAGCTTAGAGATGGGGCGATGACACGCTAGGGGAGATATCTGGAGAAGGACATTCCTGCAAGCTGACATGTAGGGCGGCGCCGGATCTTACCATAATCACCAGAGGCAAAGGAACACCTCTTGGGGTTAAACATTCACTATGTTGCAACTAATTACTATAGCAGGTGATGTGTCCGGAACAAGTAAACGTCATATTTTCTTCAGTCTCTGAGTTATCCTATTTGAAATCACGTCTATGACGTCGATATTTTCCCTGTATCACCCTGACCTTTCGTTGCCCTCCCCCGTTGCCCAATCATCACTGATGGATGCGAGTTCGTGAAAATAACGTTTGTGAACAGTAAGAAACGTCCCAAGAAGTTAAACATCAACTCCAGAAATCACTCTTGAAGACGTTCTATTGCGAGCACGATGGGAGGAGAAATATATTATACAATTTCTCTGTAATTGTATACAATCCTGCAAATGTAATGTACATAGATGGGTGGTGATCTTCTCGTTGAAACCAAGAACTATCTGGCTATTTTGACAACCAATTGCAATTGTTTAATAAGTCATCTTGTCAGCTTTCACCATCTAATCAGGAAAAAACCCTTAATTGCTCCAAGAATTTTGGAACCGTAAGGAAAAGTAGAACTAGGGATGCTACAATAGTCCATTCTTTCTCGCATCATTTATATCTTGCAATTTTCGAAAATTAAGAGAATTCAACGTAAATGAGATGCCTGCGTCATTCTTGTAAGCGTTCCTTGTTTCATTTGTGGAAAAAACTTAATGAAAAAAATTGGTGTTTTTTTCAGAAAATGTTTTTGTATAATTTGCATTAACTTCAAGTAGACATTACGGGAAAACAACTTATTTCAGAAAGATGTAATTAGAACTGATTTAATTTAAGACAAAAATCTCTATCGCTAGAATTGTAGTTTTGCAGTATTAACATTTTACTATTTTCGAAAATAGAGAGCGTTAGCCAAAAATGGAAATAACACCAATTTGTTCACTAACCTTCGGTACATAAGAGGAGAAATTTTGAAGTTGTTTGAAAAAATGTGAAGTTTCATTGAGAAAATAGTTGTTTAATAATTGCCTACATTTAACGCAAAAATTACGCGAAAAATAACACAATAACACATTCTAGAAATTGTACATAACGTTTTTTCAAGATATGTCTGTCAACAACTACACACACACACACACACACACACACATACACACACACACATATATATATATATATATGTGTGTGTGTGTGTGTGTGTGTGTGTGTGTGTTGTGTTATTTGTGATATTTTGTAATATTGTGTTATTTTTCGCGTAATTTTTGCGTTAAATGTAGGCAATTATTAAACAATTATTTTATATATATATATATATAATAACAAAGTCGCGTTAGTTACAGCATTGTAACTCAAGAACGGCTGGACAAATTTTAATTATCTCTGATTTATTGGATTAATCTCCGAATAGCATAACTAATTAAAATATCGGGAAAATGTACTGGATGGCGCTGTAGAACAAAACTAAATAATATTCATGTCAAATACAACCGCAACACACTCGGCAAGAATTTTGCAGCTATATCGTTAAATAACTCCTAAACTCGCCGTTCTACGGCATTAAAAACTAAAATATTGCGTCCAAAGCTCTCAAATAAATTTTTATCACACTATAATTTTTTTGAACATTCTATTACATTTTTTTGTGGGGGGCGGGGGGGGGGGAGACGGAGAGAGAAAAGATGATGAAGAGCAGAACAACGTCTGCCGGGTTCCGATATTTTATTACAATAACAGTACAATTTAATTTATTATGATAACGGATTTAACTGGTTGTCATTAAATTTCGTTGGCATTACGTGGGGGTCTTTTAAGGCAAAGAAAAATAATTTGATTCGGGATACATTTTCCAAGGTTATGTGTAAAAAAAAATATACACGTCGAATTCCTCCTTTTGATCGGTGTTAAAAAAAAGAGACATACGTATGTATACGTGAGAGAGCGTGATGTGTCTAGGAAAGAAAGATTCCAAAACATAAAAAAGAAGAATGTCGACAAAGCTAACTACATCTGTAGGCCTGCAGGTCCTCAACCTCTTGACCTGCGAGCAGGCCACCTGGCGACACAGTGTTACGAGTGTATAGTGTTAATTGACACTCGCATTGTGTCCGAGAGGCCTTTGTGCAGATACTGCTTTTCTCTTTCCCCACCCTACAAGAAGCGCGAGACGGAAGTGACCTACCTCTTCTTAATGGTGACGAGGGGCTGGACAATTACTAATACAGTCTGTAGTGTGACGAGTCGGTTGAACGGAAGTAAAACAGTCGGAGTAGCTGAGTTCATTAAACAATGAGGCCCCAATACTCCCACGTACGATAACATGTTTTCAATGTTTATCTTACTGACTTCATTGTAATTTGCTACGATCTTTTCTCATTCGGGTCGCTATTAACTATTCTATGTAAATGGGTTTTTGTCACAAACTTTGACACAAACAGAAATATTGATTTGAAAAATCTTTTATCGTGAACATAATAAGGTAAAAATCCCTTATTATCTGTATTTGAATTATATTGAAAATATACGTACTAATTTTTAATGGACACATCACGGATTCTCTTCATCATATTAATTGAAATTAAATATTTCTTCTTTAACGACTATTCTTTATTTACAATACAAAAACGTTTTTAATTAAACGAAACTGAAGTCGTTTTGATTGGTACTCCACGATGTATCTAATTTTCCGTTCCCGTCCTCTCTTCTTAGTTTACAGCAGTTCTTGTGTCTTTATTATTTCTTCCATTATTTTTCCCGGACCTAATACCTCGCATTTCTTAATTTCTTCCAATTGTCAATAGTTTAATTTATTATTTAGTTAGTTTTTTGAAGACCAAAATTACATTTTTATTTGAATTTCAATTTTTTTGTCTTTTTTTCGAGCTTTACAAAAAGAACAAAAAAAGGAAAACAACAACAAAAACAACAACAACTTCAAGGATGAAACGAGTGGAGGAAGAAAGTCAATATGTATTTTTTTCGGCTTATCCACCTCCGCACCGCGCATTTGTGGACAATAAAATAGACAAGTAACATTTATTCTGGTACCATAATCATAATACAATAGTATACAATTATATATCAAGTCATTATTCGTTAATAAAGGTTTAGAATACGACTGAGAATACACCCTTGGAAACTTGGTTAATGCATCATATTTTCTCACAGATGTGTCAGGTGTAGTATGCAGGACCGATTCGAAAGGTAATTACCTCCGTTCTCTTATTACACGCGATCGACGAAAATGATGGACTCTTAAATGGGATGATCGATAGCCTTAGGAGTTATTATCCCGGATATTAAGCTTTAAATTGCACGATTTAATTGTAGTACCATGTCACGCTCAAATTTGGGATAATGTTAGGAAGAATTCGTGGATGAAAAACGGTGTGCTCACAGGCTGGGAATTTGGTGAAGGCTCCACCTAGCAAGACTGCACAAAGACAATTTAGAATCTTTCGTAATAATAATAATAACAATAATAACAAGAACAATAGTAATAATAATAATAATAATAATAATAATAATAATAATAATAATTCACCTGGCCAGTTACTTTTAACAATTAGTAAGAAATGTGTTTCCAATTTCACAACTGCCAACTACTGTTGTAACTCCATAGCTACTTAGCAGAAGTAATTATTACAAATTATGTTTGTCGAAGAATTAAGTATCCCAGTAGGAAATCGATCCCGGAACCACCCGTCACATGGGGCAAGTAACTCTTAAAGGCTGTTCGAAGAGTTGGTAGTTTAAATGGATGCAGCAACGGGGCGTATACCGGTAGATTCCGGTTCGATTCCCGGCTGGGGCAGTCAATTCTTTAAAAAGTCAAACATAATTTGTATGTATGTATATATGTATGTACTACTTGGCGCGACAGCCCGTGAACGGGCTCAGGCCTATTGTCCGATTTTCTTTAGAATGGGATGATTTGACAGCTAGTGCTGGCAACACAACTGACGATTCTGTGGTCGTTGTGTCCTTGAACTTATTAGACTCTTCTTCCTCCATTCGTTCGTTTGCAGTTGGCTAACTTGTAAATAGTTACGACGCTCCCTGGCTGTGATGTCCTCGTCGGACGAAAATATTGTGCGCCACGAGAAATAATTGAAATTAGGAAGTGCAGAGCTTGGTGCTCTTCTGTAAAAATTCTTTCTTTTTATAAAAATTACATTGAATTTAGTATTTATGTGATAAGTATTATGTTTGTTTTAAAACCGAGTCTTGAATGTGAGATGCGTACTCGTGACGGTGCACGTGTTTACTTCTCTGAAGTACACGTGTTGTTCACTTGTTTCGCGAACTGTCACTTTATCCCATTCTTAAGAAAATCGTTCTATACCGGCGATGCCCCTGCCTCGCGGCCATGGGTTAAGGAGGTACGAGTGGTTAGCACGTAGACATCCCCACGCCGTATTCCGGTCTTCTCAACCTGAGAAGAGAATTTTCTCATCATCACACAGCAACGTATACTAGGACGTTGCAAGGAAAACACATACTATAGTCTTGGCTCGACCGGGAATCGAACACGGGGCCGCGTATTGGAAAGTGAGGACGCTGACCAAAGCTAGCCACGAGCCCAAACATCATTTACAATAATTAATTTTGCTAAGTAGATAAATTATGGGGTTACCCTACAACAGTATTTGGCAATTATGAAAAGGGAAACATAGTCTTTGCAATTGTTCAACTTCCAAGTGTGACCAGGTGATGAAAAGCAATAGTACAAGACAGGGCAGTAAGGCAGTTAACTGCTAAAGGCAGTCAGGTGAGTTGACTGTCTTGATGGATCAAGTGGTTAGTCCATTGTTTCAAAAGTAAAAAATGTTTCAAAAGTAAAAAAATAATTTATAATAATAGTAACGGTAACAATATTAATATTTACACCTACAAAGAAAATGCTGTATGGAATCGTAGTGTTTAGAGAAGTAATAAAATTACATTTACTACTTCAAAAGGAATTATAATTGGAATCTACATTAGCATAAATGTGCCTAGTAAGACCTATAAGCATAAATGTGCATTAGTAAAAAGAGAAGTTCGAAAATTAAATAGAGAAAGTTGGGATAGATACATAAGTGAAATCGAATATGATATACATGGAGCCCAAAATAAAGCGTACAAAATTCTAAAACACCTAAATAAAGACGAAAAAGACACTGTACAAATAAATAATATACCCGAAAAGCAATGGCTGAGATACTATAAGGAATTGTGGACTTCAAACACACAAGAAGAAAAACCCGCAGAACAAGAATTTGCAAACGTAGACCCATTAGAAATGAACGAACTCGAAGAGATACTTATAAATTTAAAGAACAAAAAATCTCCAGGTAGCGATGGACTGAATATAGAATTATTCAAGTATGCACCTTCACAAATCAAACTAAGGTTTCTCTTTATACTAAATATATGTTGGAATACATATCAAATCCCAGAAGAATGGAAGAAAGCCATTATACACCCAATATTTAAGAAAGGAAATAGACAAGACTGTAGCAATTACAGAGGAATTAGCCTATTAAACTCTGCCTACAAAATCTATGCAAAGATAGTTACTAGGAGATTAAATAAAATAAGTAATAACCTACTTTCGGAATTCCAAAATGGATTCCGAAAGGGACGTTCATGCGCAGATAGCATACTTATTTTACAACAATTGATCGAGAAAAGACGCGAATATAACCTTCCTACCTATATCTTGTTCATAGATTTTGAAAAGGCCTTTGACAAAGTCTCTCGGAATAAGTTATGGAGTATTATGCGTAATAGTGGATACCCTAACCACATCATAGAAACCATCAAAAGCTTATATTTTAAAACCACTATCAGTATTGACAAAGGAACAGCGAACAACCTAACTGAATATACCAACCAAGGAGTCAAACAAGGGTGCCCGATGTCCCCGACTCTTTTTAATATATATATCGATCACATTATTCAAGAATGGCTAAGTAAACTAACCACACATTTTAAAATAAGCAATACAATTTTAAACACTACCCTATTTGCAGATGACCAGGCCATTTTTAGTACTTCAGAAGACGACCTACAGAGAGCTGCCCATTACCTCGAGTTAACAGGGAAAAATTATAACTTGAAAATATCAACCTCTAAAACGAAAACAATGGCATTCCAGGGGAAAAATCATATCAGATGTAAAGTAGTGATAAACGAAAAAAGTATTGAACAAGTAAACAACTTTAATTATTTAGGATTTAACATCTCATACTGCGACAAAAAAGATATAAACATAAAGATCCAAAAATTCCAGAAATTGTGCGGTACTATACGCAGAGCACTAAGACAAAAGACCAGACAAGACACCCAACTAAAATTTTACAAAACTATGGCAGTCCCAATGCTAACTTATGGATGCGAAAACTGGACAGTCAATAGGTCAGACAGAAGAAAGATCGAAGCGGCAGAAATGAGATTCCTGAGACCATTAGCAGGATATACACTACTAGATCATAAGAGAAATGAAGACATCAGAGGTGAACTACAGATCTCTAGCATTCTGGAGAAGATCGACTCAACGAGGAAGAATTGGCTCGAACACCTAACCAGAATGCCACAAGAACGGCTTCCCAAGACTATCCTCGAATACAAACCAAGGGGAAAACGATCCAGAGGCAGACCCCACACAAGATGGAAAGAGACTCTTGAGAGCGGAACGGGCCACTAGGCCCAAACCTTGTTGCTGATGATGATGATGATGATCTACATTAGCATTCATAGTTTTCAAATAAAGGTAATATATACGTGCCAAGAGTTCTATAAATAGTTGTTTTCGTGTTCCAAAGGATACAAATTCAAATTCACGAATATTTGTCAAAACTACTCTTTTAAAATGCTCTGACTACTCTTTGACGAGCTGAGTTGAGTTGTCCCGTCTCATCTTCTCCTATTTTTGTGCTTTCAATTGTCGATCCTATTACTAATTAGACATTTAGTTTCCTCGGGTTATAGTGCACCAAGATAAAGATAATAAATAGTTAAGTAAAGAAGTAACTAACTAAATAAGTAAATAAATGAGTAAATAAATAAATGATGAATATGCTAAGTTTTCATATTGCTACAATAAGATTTCCAGGATTTATAGCAAAATAAACACGTGTTTGAACAATAGAGGATAAACCATAAAAATTGGTTGTGCACGTTAAAATATAATTTTCAACGATGAATGTAGTTATTGAAAATTGTATTTTCTTTTATTGTATGAAGCTAATATCGATGCAAATGGTAAACTTATACGACTTTTTTAATAAAATTCGGCTTCAGACAAGTGTCGGAAACGAACCTCTTTGAACAGAAATGCCAGAAAGAATATTTATGGCTTCATTTATATTTACATATCTGCGATATTTTTCTTCCAAGGGAGACGAGTGCGTCATATTACGTAACCTAGAGTTCTACTTTTCTATTTACATTGTTATTTTCCTCGTAGTCTGCTATCATTTGTAAATTTTGTATCTTAAGTTGGGTTTGAAGATGTACTCGGTTTGTGTTTGATAACACCTTATGCATTTTGCATGTACAGGAATGCCCAATAATGCTGCCCATTAATAATGGGAAATTGATATTCGAAATGCATCTTTCTAATTACCGACACTATACATACAATGAATGTACGTATACATCATCATTGACAAGAGGAATGAACAAGATTGAATGGGCAAACTTCAAGATACCTACCAAGATCTTCCACATTGTACTGTCACGACCTAATCATTGCTCACATCCGATACATATCTTCTCTTTACACGAGTCTACTTTTTTTTAACTTCGAAGAAAAGTGGAAGAATATGGCGAGTCACAAATTGGAACTACTCACAAGCTACACTTCGAAGCACCAGACAGAAATTTCGCCAACATTACGCAGTTCTGTCAAGTGCAAAGTCATCTTTTTTCCTCTTTAAGTGGTAAAGACAGAAGAATGGATCGTGAAGAAGCTCACCTTGAGCCCGCCGACCGAAGAAGGGAAGGGTATGAACGAAAAACATTAAGCGTGTTAAATTATATTGTGTATAATAGGTACTACTTTCCGAGGGAAAAGAAGCAACGGGGAGAAAAAAAAGGTTAGAAAAGAAGAAAGGCCCCACAAAAGTGGTAAAATGTTACATCGTAACGCCAGAAGCGCGGCGCGGAACGGCGATCGGGATGCTCCAGCTGCCAAGCGAGAGGCCGACTCCCGAACCGACGGCCGCAAGAAAAGTGAAGAGGAGCTTGACGACACCAGAAGCCGCAGCAAAAGGGTAGAAACGAGGGCAGAGAAGCCAGGGACGCGCCGGGCGGCCGAGTCCAGACGCGTGAAAAGAAACGCACATAAAAATGTACCTCCGGCATTAAAACTTGTTTTACATTCCTGGTGGTGTTGTAGCTGCATCTGTGTGCTCTGCTTGTTTCACTTCCTAAATTCTTCTTGGTTATTTTACCTAGTCATGTAATTGCTGTTACTCGAAACGCCCAACCGGGAAAGCTGGCTCAATGCATCAGTTAATGTCGCTGTAGTGCCTCTGAGGGGGCGGTCCGAGATTCGATTCCCGACTGTGGTAGGATTTTCGATTCTAGCCAGATAGCTGCGTCGAGTTCTGTCGCTGTCTGGACGAGAATTCTAGCAGTCGGCTGCTGTGGGTAGTTTTCTACCAATTAACACCAAGTGGATGCCGTAGCGGACCCCTAACAAACGGGCCACGGAACGCACGCGATCTTGCCTTCGCATTCCTTGTCCTATCTTACCCCTTACTCAGGGGCGGATTAATATTTTTGCCGCCTGTAGGCACATCAAATTTGCCGCCCCCTGTTTAAAATTAATGTTACATTTCTAATTGTAACGCTTCAGTAACAATTCCTCATTAGTTTAAACTTTTAACTTTAAAAGTAACATTATATTCGCACATTGTTTTCATAAATTAAATAATTTTTTTGGATTAGCTAATTTTGGATATAAACTGTATCTTCATAGCAAGTAACGTTCAACATTATTAACGTTTCAACACTGAAACGTTAACATTAAAAGGAAACTAAAACATGACAACTAGAATTGCAACATCTTTTCTTTCGTCAACGGGCCTTAGTTTCAGATTCATATACTTCTGAAATCATAAGGTATACTCTAATGAAGTAGACAAATGAATAGCTTGTATTAAATATTAATGTGATATTTTTAAAATAAAAATATGATTTATGCTGTTATAGTTTCTAGAGAACCTAAATTTGTTTTAGAAAATATCAAGAAAATTTTGCGCCTTTGAAAATTTGCCGCCCTTGAAAATTTGCCGCCGTAGGCACGTGCCTACTGTGTCTATGCGTAAACCCACCTCTGCCCTTACTGTTGCATGCACCACAGTACCACATACGCCGGGAGACCGTTCGGGATCTTAGAGCTTGTCCCGGCTGGGGCGGTGCCCCGCTGGTGGGAGATACCTGGTTGGGAAAACTCCGCTAGCCGACAATAGGTCGGCGCTGGATCTCACCGACCAGCAGTGGAAGATCAACGCCACCTCACTAGCAAAAAAAACATGCTCTAGACTTACGGGACAGACGACCTTGGTAGTTGACGCGCCTGGAATTACTAATTAATCAATCAAAATCGAATTGCCAATGCATACTTGGAGATATATTTTTCGGTGGCTGCTCATGACTTCAAAAGTAGACGGTACACAAAATTTCCGTCACAAAACAACCGTCAACGATCACAATTGTTCACGGAGAGTGGGATCGATACTCTTTGCTGTGCACACCTGCAATCAGCAAAGAACTTCCCCACGATTCAACGGAATGGGTAATGCTGACGTAATTTGTTTTGTATTTTGAACAATGTTTGTTTGGCTAAATTAACACTAGAAAGTAGATCTCGCCGCGCGAGTTAGAGTGATCCGAAGGCCATCCGCGTGGACTTTGGCTCGACGGTACCGATCCTCACCTGAAATGTTGCGCGTTCGCCCCTCAAAGCTCCGGTGCTCTCCACTAGCAGTAAACGACTTGCCGACGCCTGTGCTTTAGTATTGTGGTTTCCAGGTAGCATCGCAGAGTAAATAACCAAGTTGGCAATAGACGCCGGACTATTCCCACGAAACTGATTTTCAGTTAATTAAGGAAAGTTGAAATGAGGGTATGGCTCACGAAAGTTCTCATAGATGAAACGTATGTATATTACCTATAATGAAATAATAAATTGTAATGCAGGCACTGAAAATTGCTGAAGAATGCTGCAGGCTCTTAAAAGTGAGAAGTTCAAAGAAATCGTGTAGATAATGTGTCCGATTATTACGTAGAATGATACTTCCCCCACGTGTAGACGATGACGTCTGAAATCATGGGGTCAGTAGAAAACGTCTGGCTGAAACTAAACTTCGGGGGTACTTCGTAGTAGTAGAAAGTTATTGATTTAACTCGCACGTACTAAAACCATGCCACTTATCAACATTTAAATACTCGTAATATACGAATACAGAGAGAAAGCGTAGGCTTCAAAGAAGCAACATCATCATAAGTTAGGATGAAAAAATTGGAATGGGAAGAAGACGTATAACAAACCTGTAATACAAGAGAAAGTATGTAGGATAACATTAATGTTATGGAATGACAATTTTTTCTTAATTTCTGTAACTTAACGGTAGTTTCTACTGAGGAATGACCATATAGGACTAAAGCGGTCAACGGTGCAGGCATTATATACGAATATTCTCAAAACAACTAGTTGAAAACGCAGCCCGCAATAGGAGCATTTTAATTACATTAGCAGGGTCCCAAACTAAAATGTATCATGGAACACAGTATTCTCCGCAACACTGTCAATCAAGATTTTGGGCAGCCGTAAACGAATTCGGGAGTCGCAAGGAGTCGAGGCCGCAGGAGCTGCATCGCAGGCGGCGACGAGGGGAAGCGCAGCGCGGGCGAGCGGCGTCCGCGCCACCCGCGCCCTCTGCACTTGACCGCGCCGCCGCCGCCGCCGCTGCCGGCCGGGTAATTGCGGAAGTGTCCCAACAGCGCCACGCGGCTCCTCCGGGAACCACTTCCGCGCCAGCCACGCCCCGCCCCCTCAATACTCCCGGGATACTCCTCGCCCACTAATCCCCGCCCAGTCGTTCCCAGACCATCTGTTCCCCGCCCACTCGTTCACTCGTTCCTCGTCCACTCGGTCCTCGCCTACTTTCCTCGTCGACTCGTTCCTCGCCTACTTTCCTCGTCGACTCGTTCCTCGCCTACTTTCCTCGTCGATTCGTTACTCGTCCCCTCGTTCCCCGTCCACTCGTTCCCCGTCCACTCGTTCCCCGTCCACTCGTTCCCCGTCCACTAGTTCCCTGTCCACTTGGTCCCCGTCCACTTGGTCCCCGTCCACTTGTTCCCCGTCCACTTTTTCCCCGTCCACCCGTTCCCCGTCCACTCGTTCCCGTCCACTCGTTTCCCGTCCACTTGTTCCCCGTCCACTTGTTCCCCGTCCACTTGTTCCCCGTCCACTTGTTCCCCGTCCACTCGTTCCCCGTCCACTCGTTCCCCGTCCACTCGTTCCCCGTCCACTCGTTCCCCGTCCACTCGTTCCCCGTCCACTCGTTCCCCGTCCACTCGTTCCCCGTCCACTCGTTCCCCGTCCACTCGTTCCCCGTCCACTCGTTCCCCGTCCACTCGTTCCCCGTCCACTCGTTCCCCGTCCACTCGTTCCCCGTCCACTCGTTCCCCGGCCACTCGTTCCCCGGCCACTCGTTCCCCGTCCACTCGTTCCCCGTCCACTCGTTCCCCGTCCACTCGTTCCCCGTCCACTCGTTCCCCGTCCACCCGGTTCCCCGTCCACTCGGTTCCCCGCCCACTCGGTTCCCCGCCCACTCGGTTCCCCGCCCACTCGGTTCCCCGCCCACTCGGTTCCCCGCCCACTCGGTTCCCCGCCCACTCGGTTCCCCGCCCACTCGGTTCCCCGCCCACTCGGTTCCCCGCCCACTCGGTTCCCCGCCCACTCGGTTCCCCGCCCACTCGGTTCCCCGCCCACTCGGTTCCCCGCCCACTCGGTTCCCCGCCCACTCGGTTCCCCGCCCACTCGGTTCCCCGCCCACTCGGTTCCCCGCCCACTCGGTTCCCCGCCCACTCGGTTCCCCGCCCACTCGGTTCCCCGCCCACTCGGTTCCCCGCCCACTCGGTTCCCCGCCCACTCGGTTCCCCGCCCACTCGGTTCCCCGCCCACTCGGTTCCCCGCCCACTCGGTTCCCCGCCCACTCGGTTCCCCGCCCACTCGGTTCCCCGCCCACTCGGTTCCCCGCCCACTCGGTTCCCCGCCCACTCGGTTCCCCGCCCACTCGGTTCCCCGCCCACTCGGTTCCCCGCCCACTCGGTTCCCCGCCCACTCGGTTCCCCGCCCACTCGGTTCCCCGCCCACTCGGTTCCTCGCCCACTCGGTTCCCCGCCCACTCGTTTCTCCCACACTCGGTTCCCCGCACACTCGTTTCTACCACACTCGTTTACCTCCTACTCGTTCACCTTCTCGCCTCCGTTCACTCGTTCCCCGCCACCTTATTTACCTCTCACTTCTTCTACCCATCCACACCCCAACTCGTTTCCTGTCCATTGCCGCCCCGTCCCTCTCACTCGTTCATAGTCGACCACAACCGCCTACTCGCATCCCACCGACTCCCACTCCGCTTACTATGTTGTTCTCTAGTTGTTCGCTCCCCGGGCACCCGCTCCTCTCCCACTCGCTCCCTTTCCACCCACTTCCCTCCCACTAGCTACCCTTCCACTCCCTCTCAATAATTTTCACAGCTATTCCTTTCCTACTTGCGGCAACCTCTGCTTGCCTACGTCCGCGAGTCAGTTATGGTGTCACTTTTTTTGCATGTGGGTTACAACGTGCTCGGTCAATATTCTTCCTCCTCGGCGCGTCATGTCCCATCCACACCTGACAGTCTATTTTTGAGCTTCCATTCCCATCGCATTTCTTCTGCATAAATCTCTCGCTCCTGTCCCATCATCATCAGTATCACCGGCACTGCCTACACTATCACCACTACTAACATCACTAACACCGGCACTACCATCACTATCTCCGCCACGACCATCACTATAACTATCTCTGTAATCAATATCATTATCAGTGTTAATAACATCACTATCACCATTACTAACACCGGCGTATAGCATCACTATCACCATCACTATTATTACTAAGATCACTACAATTACCATCATTATCATCGTCACCCCATCGTTCAATGCACCCCTTTGTTCAATCTCTGTTTGTTAATAATCTCCTGTCCATCAGTCACAGTCGACATCACCACCTTCACCAATATATTCATTTGCTTGCCCAAGC
This sequence comes from Gryllus longicercus, assembly GCA_038098605.1. Lineage (NCBI taxonomy): Eukaryota > Metazoa > Arthropoda > Insecta > Orthoptera > Gryllidae > Gryllus > Gryllus longicercus. Next base: position 102,400 of record JAZDUA010001209.1, read on the forward strand.
CCCCTCCTTCAGCTGACATGACGCCGGGCTGCCTCCCCATTTTCCCGCTCGCCTTCCACGCGTATTCCCCGCCCGCTCTCCTCCCTCCCCCTACCCCTCCCCTCCCCTTCCCCCGCCCGCCCCGGGCCGCCGGCGGCGACGAGAGACGATCGTTAGCAGGAGGCGTTTAGTGACCGTAAACTTCGACCGCGGCAGCGCGGGCCGCGCCGGGCGAGCCGTCGCTGCTCCCGGGGCTCGAACTGCCTCCGCGCCCGCCGATGACCTCGCGCGCGCAGAGCGAGAGGCTTAGGAAGGGTCGGCTCAAGAGAAAGTCTGGACGGTACGTGGTGAAATTGCGGAAAGAAGACTCAATTACGGGAGTACTTTTGTGGGAGAGGGTGTCTGCAATGGCTTGGCTACAATCTTCCTCTGGTTCATTATTAGGTAAGAGTGAATGTAATAAGAGTGTCTGTCTGAGTGTGTGTGTGTCTGTGTGTATGTGTGTGTCTGTGTCTGTCTGTCAGTCTGTGTGTGTGTGTGTGTGTGTGTAACTTTCATCGTAATTCGTTACATGTATTTGTATTATTTTTCAATAAATAAATCAAGCGATTTTGTGAGGAAAGGTTTTACTTAACACAATTTTTGAACTGAATATCGCGAAAGTTTCATTGTAAAATTTCGTCTAGAAATGACATGAAATTGATTAACAAACGTTCGAGAAAACTTGTACTTTACTTTACACACAAAAAACGTAACTAGCTCATTAACACAATATACAACACGTATGCTTGAGTTAATGGCATACAGTTAACAATTCCAGCTACACATTGAAACCCCCAAACAGAAGAGTGGCCCCGTAATACTTTCTATTATCTTTTTTACATCGTCGTTATTCCCTGTTCTGAATTACGTGACGCCGCGTCCGCTAATCTCGCATCTGTGCGAAATTTCGGCGCGACTGCCCTCTAACGAACGGCGCAGGCGGTTCGGCGAATCGCGTGCCGGGATCGAAGGAGGTCAGCGGCTGCGGCCTGCCGCGGGGTGGGGGACGACGGGTGGACGAGGAGGGAGGGCAGGGTAGAGGCACGACTGCGAAGGGCACGCGCCGACGCACTGTGTGGAAGATGGCGAAGACTGGACGAGCGGTCGAAAATCAGAAGCCGTGACCGGCAGAAAATGCATGGACAAGGAGGAGGGAGGTGGCAGTTCATGTTTGATGATATGTGTCTTACTGGTCTTCAAGTATAAGCGAGGCAGCTGGCAGACGTCTTTATGTTCTCCCCAATCCTGTACATTCCTGTTCGATTACAGAGGTGATTTGCCATTCTCATGATATCATTGTGATTGAATGAGGTTTGAAAGAGGATTATCATATTTGAATGGGTTTGTAAACAATTTTTATAACAAGATAAAATATGCCAGATGATGTTTTCAAGATTTTTTTTTATCTACAGAGAACTCAACGAAAACTGTGGATATTCAATCCCCAAAATGTGATCATTGCGATGATAGAACATGCAAAATTGAAATGGAGAAGTTACAGATAAAACATTATTCACCTCATTCACATTAATGTTGTAATTATGAAAACAGTACGAATGTAGAATAATTTAATACGAATTACAACTCGAATATCGCGCAACGTTTTATCCACTTACAGTTGCAATATAGTATTATTTTTCTTTAAAATTGACTATCATTGCTTATAGAAGTTCATAGGTTACAAGGCCATAAATTACTCTTGTCCGGTCCACCGTTTGGTGCAATCGAGTTGAAATTCCGTGCCTCTGATGGGGAACTGGCTACTTAGTTATTTGTTATCCATGTTTAATTAAATTCTACATAGATTTAAAATATTTTTTACAGAACCAGCAGCATATAAGCAACTCTGACAGTTCTCTCGCCACGTCCTGGGATACATCATGTGGCCTGCTCTGAAGCAAACAGCTTGCGAGGATTTGTTTACTTTCTTTCAGCCAGGAATGAGCTTTGCCACTCATTTTACTCACACGAAGTCGCGGAGGCAATAAGGTTCGCCTTTAGCGAAAGTAATGAGTATGATGTCAAGACATGTCATAGCCTGTCAGTAGGTGTTAATGTTTTGATATTTAATTTATCTGCAATGTAGGTGGTGCCATGTTTGAAGTAATGTGCAACAACAGCGCGCTGTACTGTCAGAGTCGCGTATACGCTGGTACTGTGGAAACATAGTGCCAGTACTAAAAACTGCTTATGCAAACTCGAAACATACTCGCATTTGAGTTTCCGGGAGACACTTCCGGGAGAAGGGGGGGATCATGGCGTAATGGCTAGGGCTGGGGTGGGGGGTCCGACGCGGTCAACCCAAGTAAAATGTGTGGTGAACAAAGCCAGTTTTAGGCAGATTTGCTGTTTCCCCCTTACCCTGCCTCTCATTCCACCAAATCTTCGTTATCATTCTCTTCATTGTCATCATCCACTCATTCGATCATCACTGAGGGGTCTCAGTGACCCAAACAAACCAAAAACATAAATAAATAAGTTAATTATTAAATTAATTAATTAAATTCACTGCTCATTATCCCTGCTGCTCTCAGAAAGTAGTAGGAAAATTAAGGTGAAATCCTCACTACGGGTCTCAGGGACAGCTGTTCAAGAACCCCTAAACTAACAAACCGAACACATAAATAAATAAGTTAATTAATTAATTAATTAATTAATAATTAATTAAATCCACTGCGCATCATCCCTGCTGTTCCCAGAAACAAGTAGAAAAATGAAGGTGAATGCGCGTCTGAATTGCAATTTCACCTCGATGTAGTAGCTGCATTGAAGAGGAATGATACGTGTTGAGGCGGAAATTGCAAGAATTAGGCAAAACATTTTCCGAAAGCCGATCCGCTGGCCCAGATCGCTAAGGCAGTAGTGCCGTAGCGATCTCCGACCGAAGGATCGCGGATTCGAATTCCGCCTCGGACATGGTTGTATTCTTTTCATTCTTTCACCCCCTATCATCATCATCATCATTATCGTGTCATCCTCACAGTTACCATACCGTTACAAGCAATAGTGGTCGCTAATGACCTAGTAGTTGATGCGACCTTAAATAACAAATATATATATATTTGTTCCCCGAAACTTTCCTTTCGCTCAACTGTTTCCGCCCAAGTTCGCGCGTTGCCACCCACAGTGCGCCGCCCGGCAACACGCGGCGCGTGCCCGCGGCTGATTATGCGGGCCGGCGTTTCCGTGATGCGGCTGTCTCCCCGGGCCGCGACCTGCAGGGGAGCAAGGTGATGGGGGTGATCGGAGGGGGGAGGGGAGGCAGGACACTTGCGGTGACGGTGTTGATGGAAGGGGGGAAGGGAGTCGGCAGTCACCTCGCGACAGCGGTGGCCACTGGTCAGCGCGAGGGAAAGGAAGACGGAAAGTAGTAATAATTAATTATACCTTGATGAAGAAGCTGCGCTGAAGAGATGACCCGAGGTGAATAGATAAGGATTTTCTCAAACTTAAGAAATAAATACTAGGTATCTTGGCCATATTACTTGTGTTAAAAAGCGAATTTACATGTAGAAGGAGTAAATGAACTAATTTCAGATTAATTAAATAATATATCTTAAACGCAGATCAGAAATGTTTTATAAATATAGAAAAATAATTCTGTGGAAGGGTCGTGACAATAACTGTTAGGACTCTTCCCTCACATCAATTGTTGATGTCGAGAACAGAAATGATAATCAAGAAAACATTACGAAAAATGAAAAAACAAATTTGAGAATAGAGAGTACGTGACGAAGAAACGTCTATTCAACACAAGAAAAAACTGGAAAGAATCCTAAAATGCTGAAGGGATCGTAGAGATAACACATTTGCATGCCGGAAAATACTGAAATGGAAAAAGTAAGAAGTTAACAGTCGAAAATGGTAAAAAAAATGAACCTTGACTTTGAGAAGCGAAAAGAATTAATATCTCAAATGATAAGGTATAACTAGTCGACGAAAGTGGGAGGAAAGATGAAGCTTAGAAGTCAGAAACTCAGAGGAGTTTAACATTTTACATGAACGTGACTGCGCTATAAATTAAATAAAAGCGTACGATGTTGTTTTTTTTAATTCCAAATTATCCTATTCTTCTACTAATGTGTATAATGCGTAATTAGATATACTACATGGAAGTCACTATTAATGAATTATTGTAGTTCGAATTACACGAAACATAAACATTATATGAAACAAAATTATCGAAGCACCAATTAGTCAGTTAGAATTAAATCATCTCACATCAACAATTAAATCAAAAAAATTACTGGCGGAAATTTACTTAATTTTATTAATACGTCCTTCTTTGCACAATATGTGCAGTAGTAACATTTGCATTTTGAACTAAGACAAATTTTATCACTCTCTTAATGACATGTCTATGGGATTTTCGCGTCTTGCTCCCTCCGAGAATCCACCTCCCGGTCAGGAGAAGGAGAAAGAGGATTAAGGCCGACAATAAGAGACGGAGGAAAAAGAAACGCCAGGCACCGAAGGTGAAGGCGGCCGCGACGGGGCCGTGGCCGGAGCAGCTGGCCGGGCCGCAGCTGCTGCTCACCTGCCGGCGGCGGCGGCGAAGGCGGCGCAGGTGCCGTCAGGCTGTCGACCCCGCGCGGCCGCGCCGCACCGCGCCGGACCCAGCGCCACCGGGCGCCACCGCCGCCGCCGCCTCCGCCACCGCCTCCGCCTCCGCCTGCGCCTCCGCCCCCGCCCCCGCCCCCGCCAACGCCCCCGCCAACGCCTCCGCCTCCACCTCCGCCTCCGCTACCCCCACCGCCACCGCCCCCGCCCCCGCCACCGCCAACGCCCCCGTCACCGCCACCGTCACCGCCCTCGTCACCGCCCCCGTCACTGCCCTCGTCACCGCCTCCGTCGCCGCCTCCGTCGCCGTCTCCGTCACCGCCTCCGTCACCGCCTCCGTCACCGCCTCCGTCACCGCCTCCGTCACCGCCTCCGTCACCGCCTCCGTCACCGCCTCCGTCACCGCCTCCGTCACCGCCTCCGTCACCGCCTCCGTCACCGCCTCCGTCACCGCCTCCGTCACCGCCTCCGTCACCGCCTCCGTCACCGCCTCCGTCACCGCCTCCGTCACCGCCTCCGTCACCGCCTCCGTCACCGCCTCCGTCACCGCCTCCGTCACCGCCTCCGTCACCGCCTCCGTCACCGCCTCCGTCACCGCCTCCGTCACCGCCTCCGTCACCGCCTCCGTCACCGCCTCCGTCACCGCCTCCGTCACCGCCTCCGTCACCGCCTCCGTCACCGCCTCCGTCACCGCCTCCGTCACCGCCTCCGTCACCGCCTCCGTCACCGCCTCCGTCACCGCCTCCGTCACCGCCTCCGTCACCGCCTCCGTCACCGCCTCCGTCACCGCCTCCGTCACCGCCTCCGTCACCGCCTCCGTCACCGCCTCCGTCACCGCCTCCGTCACCGCCTCCGTCACCGCCTCCGTCACCGCCTCCGTCACAGCCTCCGCTCTGCTCTAACTGGGCAAAAGCCAATAGGCCACGGCCGGCTGCTAGAGCTCAACGGCAATACGGTCGCCTCTGCATTGACCATCCAGCACGGGAGGAAACGCTGAGATCCCGCGGGATAAATTCCACTACATCTACGGGAATATTAAGCTTAGCAGCTGACGTGCCCAGATCCATCAATTAATCTTTACAGCATCCAGCCTATTCTAGTGTAATGGTTTACTTCGTCTTGGGTCTTCAACGTGGGTTACGCGGAACCCCTGAACGTTGACTGGGGTTCCGCAAGGGACCATTCTTTGCTCAACCAAAAGACACGTAAAATTGAAATCATCTGTACAAGGAAGTTTTCATGTAGGAACAGGTTAGTGGTGTGCATTATTAAAATATGAGATTAATATAATATTTAAGTAAAAATTACTAAATAATTAAGTAAAAATATTTGTATAGATTTGATAGACACTTTCTTTTTATTTTTGTGTTATTATTTAAAATATTGTTTCTTTTGTTAATTATTGATAAAATGTATCTTAGAAAATAAATAAAATAAAGTCTGAAATAAAACTACTACTTCACTATTCATTCTCTTTTTGGGATGTTTGTATTAGGATTAAATAAAAATACAAGAATAATTGTGAGAATTTGAGTGGAAAAAAGCATTGATAAGCTATTTTATCTGCTACTTAAACATGAAGTTCCTTCAAGAAAACCATGAAATCGAAGGGTTCCCAAAATTTCAAAAGGTTGAAGGCGCCTAGTTTGATACATCTCTTCTTATTTTCGCTGCTATTTCGCCCGTCTAGATTCGAAGCATTGCTCACTAAGCTGCTCCCTCGCTGTATGGAGGCTCCACACATTCGGTATTCGCCGAGCAGCAAGCTATTGCTTGCCCAATCCCGAACAGCTGATGTGTTCGGCCAGTGTTTGCTCCCTGTGAAGTGTCCTAAAGACCGACACGCGGTGCTTAGGGCGTATACTGAATGTTCGGCGTTCGGCGAATAGCAAGCAACCCGTTCACGCTATTCGGGATTCGGCGAGCGTTTGTTCGGGATTCGCCAAATGCCGGATGTGTGGAGCAGCTTTTAGCCCGGCGCCCTTGCGAAGGCAGCAACCTTCCCCCACACCTCTGTCCCCGACGCTCGGGACCTGCAGCACAGGGCGAGTGGGAGGGGGAGCAGGCAGCGAGGAGGAAGGGTGTTGTCCTCCTGAGTTCCGGCCTCCCTTCACTTCCTCTGCTTCCCCAAGTTTGTTACCTGCTGTTCGTGCGTTATCGTCAAGCCCTCGACATCTCTATATGCAAATAACACACTGGTTGCTTGTTCCGTTTTGATTTTGGCTCGTGATACGTGATGTGTACACTGATAGTCCCTTCCAACATCTTTGCTGTTTCCTAAATAATTTAGAAATTGATAAGATGATGAACAGCACAGTTCTTTCACGTTAGCAGTCATTATTCCAGACTGTACTGAAAACTCCATTATTATTATCGAAAGTGAGGAAGGGTTGATTGTATATCTAAAATGTATCCTGTTTAGATGTGCTTTATCTTTTCATGTTTCAGGCTAATCCAATCTATTCAGAGGCAAGGATACAGATGGTTCAACGCAGCGACAGGCCACATCGATTTACTTGCGTGTAGGTATGTAGCTTTGGACTTTGAATCTGAGTCAATATATTTCCATGTGAGTCTATGTGTTTTCTAATACAATTTAATAATTTTGTGACTGATCCAAATGAAAGTATCGTGTATATCTGTGGATATGTAAACACGAGTACACTGTATAGATTACATTGCAAACCTGCTTGTACTTCTTAAAAACAGTTAATTGATCTCATAGGATTGACGCAGTTGGGTTGTTCACGATATTGAAGACTACGTTGTATTTGCTAGTCACTGAACGTACCATTTTCTAATGAATTAACAACAACAAAAAATTGAATGTGAATATATTTGAGACTATGTACAAGAATATTAAATTTTGTGATTTTAAAAAGGTACTACAAGTTATGAATAATCTTCATTTGAGCCCGATCACAAATTAAGTTCAACAAAAAGTGTGTGCATGAGTGAGAAATGCTTTATTGAAAGCTTAGTTGCCATGTTGCATTCTATCTGATTAGCGTCGCAGCGTCTATATTTGGTCAAAAAGAGTCGATATAATTATTTTTGCACATGTGCTTGTGTGACTCAAAATTATTCCGAGGAAAACTGTATTAAATTTAATGCAGCCATCTTATCCCCTTTCCATTGTCGCCCGAGAATTTGTAAAATGTATTCTGTATTTATATGTTTACGGTTTCGAATATTATTAGGAATGAGAAGTGATGGGTTGAGCATGAAGAAAATTTAATCACATTGAGCCTTCACTGAAATCAAAAGTATATCGTCCTTCGAATTGTTCGTGTAATGTTTCAGGAGTGGTGTTTCAAAAATATAATCAGTATATTTTAATTTGTGATATCCCCATGTGCTGTGAGTTCTGTCTTTTAGAACATTCCGTACGAACTCTACCAAATAAACATTTTTTAAAAGATCTCGTCACTTTCGAAGGCGATTCTTCTGGTAGAAATCCTTTTCTACGTGATCGTTACAAGTGCTTTGAAACTCGTGGACTATAAGATCTAGACACTACCTATAGCAATGGATCAAACTGCCTAGTCTGGTCCTTCTTTCTTCCCGAAAAAATATCGAGTCTCGCCTCCCCTCTTCCAAAAATAAACGCAATTAAAAACCATTAACGTCATTTATTTACATAACGTAGTAATGATGAATTGTGTGTTTCGAGTAAGGTCAATACAGCTTCATGAGAAGAAATATGTAACAACCTCCTCTTATACTTCGATTTTCGCAACTCTGCCCCTGGCAGGTATCCGACAATTTCATCCAATCGGGAGCTTGAATGTCACTGTAGTGACGTCACGTTCAAGTTCCCGATTGGATGAAACCGGCGACATCTGATACCTGCCAGGGGCAGATTGCACAAATCGCAGTATAAAGACTACCTTCCTGAGCGGACTCCCTATTTTCTATTCAGCTTCGTCGGCGAATCTTCGAACAGCAACCTCAGCCACGAACCGCGCCTCTTTACTCTGTTGCGAAGCAGAAAACAACTCGCATTGCGCAAAACGCGTGCCGTGCGCCAAACAAATTTCGCGGCTCGACGCCCGCGACACGCAGACACTCGGGGGCGACAGTCCCTGCGGCGGCCAGCGCACCGGTCACATGGGACCTCACCAACCGACCGGCGCGCTGGGAATCGCCCGTCTGCATCCCGCGGCCAGTTTTCTCTCACGCTGGCTTCCACGCTAATCCCCTTTCACTCATCGTTATCTGAGAAGGCATAGCACGACTCCATCCCGTCTTGTTCATCCGGTGTTTCGGAAGGAGTACACATTTTAGTTAAGTTTGCATTCTCGCACCAGTCCGGAGAAAACATCATGTCAGAATCTTCGGAATTGTGTATGTTAAGAGGTAAGAAAAGCTCGGTTGTTCGTGATGGGTGATTTTTGTGTTTGGTTTCCACAAAGCAATGCGATGGTTTTCAACGTTGGCAGTGCCCTAATAGGTTATGCAAATGTTGAAAACGGAGAGAACTCAATGAATTATAATCGATCAATGTGATTCTAAGCAGATCATGGGAAACGTAGAAATCAATCCCCATACTAAAAGGGAAAACAGAAAGGCGCTGGAGTCAGGCTGTGCCTCTTTGGGGAGGTAGTAGTCTTTGGAAAAGTGGATCGCGGAATGCAGGAGGCATACGCCCGCTAGGCTGGACGCTGGTAACCCGCAGACTACTTCAATTTTTGATTGATTGGTTGTTATGATTGATTTGATTGCTTGATTTCGAGATCCCAGGGTCATTAGGTCTGTAAGTGTAATCCATGTTTTTGCTCGGTGGCCGTTATATTTCCCCAGTTGAATGGCGTGATCCGGCGCCGACCTACCGCCGGCTAGTAGGGTTTTCCCCAACCAGGTATCTCCCACCAGCGGGACACGCTTCCAGCCAGAACAAGCGCTCGGCTCCTGCTAGTGTAGAGAGTAATTGTGTGTGCGTGTGTGTGTGTAAGGAGCGAGGATAGGACAAGGAAGAGAAAGGTGAGATCGCAGGCGGTCCGTGGCCCATTTGTTAGGGTACTGCTCCGGCATTCGCCGGGTGATGATCGGAAAAAACACGGAAAAGTAACGATCAGAGCAGGCCAGCTGCTAGAATTCTCCTCCAAGCAGCGACTCAATTCGTCCTAGGTGACAAAGTAGAGTCGAAAACCCTTCCATCGTCGGGAGAACCCTAGGACCTCCCGGTCAGAGGGTCTGCAGTGACATCAGTTAATGCCCTGAGCCACCTCTGCGGGTCAGACACTTCGGGCGACAGCCCACGCGGGACCTCGCCACCGACCACCGGCGCCGCACCCTTCGGCCACTGCAAATGGCGTCATCCTCGCACTCCCCGGGCCTTCCTATCCCCTCGCCAACGCCCCGACCACACCGCCCCGTCGCCGTGTAGTTATTATCATCACCGTCCCAAGTGCCTTGTTAGTGTACATTCAGCGCTCTGTTATTTTAATATTACGGCCGGCCTCACCGGAAGGAAGCTGCGCCGGGCGGGGCGGGCCGGGCGGGCGACGCGGGCGGTACGCACCGCCCGCTGCACGCACGCACGCCCCGGCGCAGCGCCCGTGACTTCCGTGACGGCGCCTCCCCCACCCCCACCCCCGCCCGCGCGGCTGGACGCTTCCTCCCAACCACCTCCAAAACAACCGTCCGCTCTCCACCGGCCCAGGTGGCTCGGGGCATCAGGTGATGGCGCTGCACTGCCTCTGCCTGGGAGGTCCGAGAGATCGAGTTCCGACTGGGGCAGGATTTTCGACCCTTGCAGGGTCGAATTCAGTCGCCACGAGCCGTCTGGAGGAGAATTGTAGCGGATGCTGCTCTGATCGGTAGTTTTCCGCGGTTAGGTCGCAGAAAAAATACGCATGCTTAACTTTTATATCCAGTATTTTCCGTCACTTTTCTGTGTCGACGAAAAAAATGAAAAATATACCGTGTAAACCCAGCTTTGGAGTTGACCGCGCTGAGCTACTTTCATGCCCACTGCCGAAGTTCGCGGCACCACCCTCGATGCCACCCACACCGCCCACGTCGTCACCTACACGACACCCTTGCGCCCTTGCCGCCTTCGACCGGCCGCCCCTGTCTCCACATACGCCACCCACGCCGCCCCACCACCCCTGTCGACGCCTTTGCCGCCGCCCCCACCGCCGCCCTCACCTCCGCCCCTGCCCCCTCCCATCCTTTGCCCCCGCCCCCGCCCCAGCCCCCTCCCATCCTTTGCCCCCGCCCCCGCTTCCGCTCCGACTCTACCCCTGCCGCCGCCCACGCCGCCGCCCACGCCGCCGCCCACGCCGCCGCCGCCGCCGCCCCCGCCGCCGCCCCCGCCGCCGCCCCCGCCGCCGCCGCTGCCTCGTCAGCACCCCCGCCATATCCCCGTCGCCCCCCGCCACCTCCCCGTCACCCCCCGCCACCTCCCCGTCGCCCCCCGCCACCTCCCCGTCACCGCCTCCGCCACCTCCCCGTCGCCACCACCGCTGTCGCCCCCCGTCACCACCCTGCCGCCGCCCCCGCCGCCCCCGCTGCCCCCGCCGCCGCCCCGCCGCCCGTGAATGGGCGAGATTAGGGCGGCGGCCGCCCGTCGCGAGCGGTTCGACCCGGCCGATGACGAAAACGAACGCGCCCCAAACGAGGAGCGGCGCGGGCGACCAATTACAGCCTCGCAATTACGGGAAGCGGCGCCGCGGCGCTTCCGTCCTTGTGTCGGCCTGCGGCCACGTGAAAGCGGACGCGCGGCGCTCGAGGTGGAAGTGGAGGCCCTAGTGGAGTATGTGGTGGGGAAGGCAGCTGTTCAGAGAGCGACGGCGAATGACGGTTCAGGTGGTGACGGCCACGGCTCAGTGGTGTCGGTGGAGGTTCTGGTGGCTAAGGCGGCGGTTCAGATGGTGATGGTGAAGGTGCTCATGGTAAGAACGACAGTTCACTTGGGGACGGCGACGGTTGTAGTGGTGACGGCAATGGTGATGGTGGTGAGAACGACGGTTCAAATGGTGACAGCGGCAGTCCTAGTGGCGAAGATTCCGAAGGCGAAACAACGGTTCAGGTGGTGACGCGAATGTTCTGTTGGCGAGAACGACGGTTCAAATGGTGACAGCGGCGTTTCTAGTGCTGATGGCGAAGATTCTGATGGTCATGACGACGGTACACGAGATGACGGCCACGGTTCTTGTGGTGAGGGCGAAGATTCGGAAGGCGAAATCGACGGTTCAGGTGGTGACAGCGGATGTTCTAGTGCTGATGGCGAAGATTCTGATGGCGATAACGACGGTTCAGGAGGTGACGGCCACAGTTCTTGGGGTGACGGCAAAGTTGATAAGATGGGCGGTTTAGGAGGTGCCGGCGAAGGTTCTGTTGGTGAGAACGACGGTTCAGGAAGTGACAAGACCCATTGACATAGTGACGGCGCCGGTTCTAGTAGTGAAGTAATGTTGAGAACGACGGTGCAGGTGATGACAGTGGTGGTTCTTCATGTGATGGCGAAAATTAGGATGGTAAGAACGACGGTTCAGATGGTGACGACGGCTGTTCTGGTGGTCACGGCGAAGATTCCGATGACGAAAATTACGGTTGAGGTGGCGACGGCGAACGTTCTGATGGTGAGAACGACGGTGCAGGTGGTGACGGTAACGGTTCACATACTGACGGTTCAGATGTTGACGGAGGCGGTAAATCGGAAGGTGGTGACGGCAGTTCGAAAGTCAGGCCGGAGTGAGGCAGCTATGGCATGAGGGGGCGGCGGGCAGGGGCTGGCGTCAGACCCGCCGGGCGACGCTTTCGTGTCCGGGCCCCACCCGCAGGTACACAGCACTCAGTTTGACGCCCGCTGCGCCGCAGGCGCTGATTACAGCCTCGTTACGGTTATCTGTTGAAATATGTAGCGTCAATTCAATGACGGTAATTGCGAACGTTTGGCTGTGACATCGTTGCTTCTAAGTATCCAAATGATGAGCCATCTCGTCAGGAAGCATTTACAATCAACTGCATTGTTGAACATCACCGTGATTTTCCTATGAACGACATCCATCACTAGAACTGGAAATAGACCTAGGCACTGCATAGAAATCCGGAAGGTTTGTTTTCTTGAGAGTCTGGGATATTACTTCCGCTTCACCATTAGCTTCATATCGTTGGTAATGTTGGAGATCCACGGGTAGGTATGGTGTGCCACTCGAAAATTGGGTTGCTTATAATATCGGTATAATATTTCAAGTAAATACCAAAATAAATTTCATCTATCATTTGTCATTAAGTCAACATAGCCATGTCCCCTTATTTAAAGTAATTTCCTTATGCTGTCTATGAGGTAGAATAAGGGCCACGAACTTTTGAACTATATTGAATCTATATAATACAACTGATTCTTACAGTACTTTATATTGCGTTTATTTTCTGATTCCTTTCATCTCTCTACTGGTAATTTTGATTGAGCAGTGAGACCACAGCATCTCTCATCTTTCGAGGTTGGAATCACCGTTATATCACGAGAACGTCAGAGAAAACAAAATTGCAACAACTGGAGTGTTGAGTCTGTCGACTAACTAAGAGGCCTGGCAGTATAGACCAGTTGCTAGGGCGACTATCTACCTCATAAGAGGGTCCGTTTATGGAACGAAATTCAAGCGAAAATATTAATTCATCATAAATATTTTTGGGATCATTCAAGCTGCTACATGGGATCTATCAAATGTGTTCTTGATATTTATTGTATTTTGTGTTTGGTCTTCTTTTTTCTTTTTGCTAAATATAAGAAGGGTTCTTGTTGTGGATAACTGAATAAGGACACCTAAATAACTATGATCGGGTTTGTCCATCATTTTTTTGTCCCAGTGTCCGTAACAGCGATCTTTGTCATTCATCAGCAGATATTCATCCATGATGGGGATTTTTACATAAGACGAAAAAAAACATGGGAAACAAAAAAGAATATTGCAATGCTTTTTTAAAATGAAAAAAATCTGCTAATATAATTCAATACGAGTATGTGAGTCTAAAAAACGGGAACATGAATGTACGAAAATTGACGAAATACAATTATTATATGTTTAGTCTGTAATATCTGTTCGATATTACTAGCAATAAAAGAAGTATCTAAATCCCAAACATGTGAACTGAGTGCAGAGTGTGAAACATTATTACTTCTGCTTGGGGCTTTTTCCAGCCGACAGCCGGTTACCTTTCGCGTCCCAATGGGTCGCGTATTTTACCACATACTAGTCATTAACACCGTTTGCGGGCTCCTGTGATCTCTGAGTCGGTACATGCTCTAGCCACCTCGCCCATCAAAGTCGGCTATTACTTTTTTCCTCTTGAAATTTTCACCCTTTCGAAGGCGTGCGTTGCGAAGCTGTCCTTGGGGAGTCTCGTCAGCATATTCCTCTTTAATGGCGCAAGATGCAACTCGAAAACGATACAGTATTCCTTTTGTTGGGAACGGAATCATCGCGCCGTCCAAGATGTATAGGAGTGATAAAAGATGAATAGACAGTAACGACTTTTTACTGTACGTACGTATTGTAATCTGAAATTTACTCACCACGTTGCTCAAGTTCTCCTCTGGACACTCCCTGAAAATCATTGCATTAATATCAACATCCGTGGATTGTACTGTAGGATACACAGATGGAAGTTTAGGTTGTCTAGTGAAGCAATGCTAGAGACTAAATGAGCATCACAAAAAGGTGTCAATTGAGATGGCAGGCCAGAGACAGTCTTAATTGCTTTCCGAAAGAAACTCCTTATTATCTCGAGGAATAATTAATTCAATTGACAAAGGATGAGAGCACGAATTACGATAATACAACTATCGATGTAATTTTTTGTTAGGTATCAGGAGTTTTACCTTCCTCCTCTCTTTCTGTCTCTTCTTTCTTTCTTTCTCTTTATTTCTCTGTCCCTCTCTGTCCCTCTGTCTCTCTCTTTCTCTCTCTTTCTCTCTCTTTCTCTCTCTTTTTTCTCTCTCTCTTTTTCTCTCTCTTTCTCTCTCTCTCTTTCTCTCTCTCTTTCTCTCTCTCTTTCTCTCTCCTCTTTCTCTCTCTCTTTCTCTCTCTCTTTCTCTCTCTCTTTCTCTCTCTCTCTTTTTCTCTCTCTCTTTTTCTCTCTCTCTTTTTCTCTCTCTCTTTCTCTCTCTCTCTTTCTCTCTCTCTTTCTCTCTCTCTTTCTCTCTCCTCTTTCTCTCTCTCTTTCTCTCTCTCTTTCTCTCTCTCTTTCTCTCTCTCTTTCTCTCTCTCTCTTTTTCTCTCTCTCTTTTTCTCTCTCTCTTTTTCTCTCTCTCTTTTTCTCTCTCTCTTTCTCTCTCTCTCTTTCTCTCTCTTTCTCTCTCTCTTTCTCTCACTCTCTTTCTCTCACTCTCTTTCTCTCTCTCTCTTTCTCTCTCTCTCTTTCTCTCTTTATTTTCCCTCTCTCGCTTTCGTTTTCTTCCTCTCCTTTCGCCTTCTCTCCCTCATTATCTCTGTACGTGTTTTCTTTCATTCCACCGTCTTCTCGCGGCGGTCGCCTTGAGCAATTGGCGGGGAGGGCGAGTGCGTCTCCAGCGCGGCGCTTCCGGGCGCGAGTTGGCGGCTGCGGGCGGCCGCACCTGGGGCAGGTGAGCGGCGGCAGCTGCGCGGAGGTGCGGCGCCGCGCCGCGCTGCGCCGGCCCGTGCGCGAGCCCGCGCCCGCGGCAGACGCCTCTGCGAGATAAGCGGAACGCGGCGCGCGCCCGCCCGCCCGGCCCAGCTGGCCGCCGCCGCCGCCACCGCCACCGCCACCGCGCCACCGCCACCGCCACCGCCACCGCCACCGCCACCGCCGCCGCCACCGCCATCGCCATCGCCATCGCCACCGCCACCGCCACCGCCGCCGCCGCCGTCCCCGCCGCCGCAACCGAGGTGACACGGAAAATGGTTCTGCTGTTTTCACACGTCAGTGACAGTCAATCGTTATGGCACATTATCCCGAGAAATATATTTACGTATTTAGTACTATATTACATAATTTACATATTTTGGTATTTTCACCAAATATTTATAATTCAATAAATATTCTTAAAGAAATTTAACGCATTTGTAGAAAAAGAAGTATTTTTTTTAAAAAAGAAAGAGAAAAAAGCACTTTTTCCTACACTATTACCGCGAGCTGTCAACTCCAGGAACCCTACGTGAAGCCGCGTGATGTTCTGCATTTCGGCGCCAGTGGCGGGAAGTCCGCGTCAGTGCCAGAAATAAGTTTCACCATCAGGTGTGAAAAGAATCACCAACATCGCATTTCGTGACCGTTTATCTTAAGTTCGGAGAATATTTGCGGCTGATCTCCGACGACTGATCGCCGACGGGTAACACTTCGTCACTGCATGCTGCAGTGACTGCTGGTCGTAGATATCGCCAGTTTGTACGACGGCTTCAATTGCATGTAGTCCGGCTTCTCGTAAACTACGGTCCTGAATAGCAATAGATGAAGCTTCTGCTACTGACGAGAAGGTTGTATGGAGCAAAATGTGCATCAATTTGTACTCTCAAAAGATTTTTTTGAAATGTTTGTATTTTTTAAAATAATTGTTTGGGAATATTTGTATAACTGTAATTGTATATTATGAAAATGTGAGTTTTATAATGAGTGTATTTTAATATTACATATTATATCCGATTTTACATATTTATTACATATTCTGAATGTTTTCATTTCATATTTATGTACATATTTTGAGGTTTCATACTATATATTTTTCCGGTCTCTACTTATCACTACGTAGGCTTCCTGGGACGGAGTGTGTGAAGTAGTTTGTGTCATGTGTGGCTGACGTTTCGGTGAACATGTGATCTTTCTCAGAGCGTACTGCTGTACCGTCGCTGTACGCTCCTCCCAGGCAGCTAGTAATTAATTTACATTGTCTTTGTTTTGGCATCTGCCTACTCTTCATTTGTAGAAAATTTGTGAAATGTGTTGTAATTTAAATCTGGGAGATAGGAACAGGCATTTAAGAGATTTTTAGAAATGCATTGCAATCATTGAAACAACTTGATTTATAAATTGGGGTTGCGAATAAACAAAACGATTTTAGTTTTTTATGGCTCGAGAATCAGCGACAAAGTTTGATCTGTTCAAACATTCTTTCAATCCACTCTCACATTTGTGATATCTTACAAAATATGTCTCTTATTCAGTACACTCTCCTTGTCCCTCCCTAAAAAAGAGATAATTAGGTTATAATCTTTCATGTAAATTTCTCAAATGTCTCATAAGAAGCTCTCTCGAAAAAATCCCCGAAAGTGAATGATTTTTATCGAATTTTAATGATAATGTAATGATCTTAAATGCCCTAGCTGGCTTGTTGGTTAGCGTTCTCGCTTTCCGCCTTGCAACTCCGTGTTCGATTCCCCGCGGGGGCAAAAATAATAACTGTGCGCTTTCCTTACAAATGTCCCAGTATATTTTTCTATGTGTCGACGCAAAAGCCGACCCTAAGGTTATGAAGACCAGAATATACGGTGAAGGGAAGTCTTCGTGCTAACCCTTCATCCCATAGCCGAGAGGCTGGGTCACCGCTGGTCGGCCAAGGCTCGTAGCCGGCTGTCGAGCTAGTGCACAGGACAGTAATGATCTTATTGTAATGACATTAACGAAACTGTTATTTTGGACAATCTAAATTTTGTTAAATCTTTTGTATTCACACCAATTATGATAGTACATCCTTCATTTTCAAGTTATTTTTATTGTTTCTAAACAACACAGCCAAATTACTGCGTATTTCATAGAGGAAATTTGAATGGCATTTGGGGAGCGTCACAATTCTTGGTGTCTATGAGAGACACAATTCCGTTGAATAGACTCAGATTATGCCGACTCATCCCAACGTCATAATACACTGTTCTCTGTTGATTACCTACTGGTGTTGTGTAGCAGATGTTGACTACTGGCAAAAAATTGCGTGCTGCGAACCCATTTGTGCGACGTGTGTCTTGACTGCGTGCGTGCGTGCGTGCGCTGTGGCTTCGATAGCAGCAGCTGTGCAGTGCGGCCGGCCCGCCATTACACACGCCAAATGACTCGACACGTCCTCGCACATTCCAGATGGAAGCTTCGTACTCCTGTCGAGACGTGTATTATTTTGGGACGCCCATCAGCTGATAGCTGGAGCACGGCGAGGGTGTACCCCGGCGAGGTCATCGACCTCGCCAGTTATGCTGTTGGGTGCGAATGGAAGAGGAAGTGGGCGACGGTGCGTGTAAAAGGTCAACATCGGTGCAGCTTTGGTTTGGAGTAGCATTTCATTTCTTTTTTACTTTCTTTCTACGGAGTAGAGAGAAAGTTAAATATTGCAGCGAGTAAAACGGCGAATTTTCGGTAGAAAATCTCTTATTGCAGGGCCCAGATAACGAAAAAGTTGATAAATCCAGTTTCTAAATTTAGAAAAAATATCCTCCAACTCGTGGTGTAGCCAGAATCCATGTTTTGTGGGTCCTTGTTACCGATAATTCGAATCGGCAAAATGTCGGTGTCAGTCTGACCGTCTGTGAACAACGCTAGTGGCTAAATCTTTCAGCCAATTTACTCCAAAATTGAGATTCCTTAGTCGATTTTTCTGTTGTTGCGGTCGCTTGAATTTGAAACAGATATTTTAATTTTGATGGGTACTTTACATGAAGCCCCTGGGACATTTTCCAAATTTTCAAAAAAATTACCCCAACGATATTGATTAAATTTTGAGTTGCATAGTGAGAAGGACATTTAAGAGAATGGTGCAGATCATGTTCGTTGAATATTCTTATTTTTCGAAAATTGCAAAAATTCGAAATATTTTCCCATCTTCCTACTAATAAAATATTGAAGTTAGGTTTTTTCCTTAATAAATCTATTTCTTAAAGATATACTTTTTATAGATTCGTAAACACCAACTCATCCAAAACTGCCAGTTTTCCGTCCCGTTCTTTTTCCATAGTGAACTGGATACGATGATGAATACCATTTAGGTGATTCAGGAACCCCTCGTACATATCTTCTCCGTGACTCCATATCACAAAGGTGTCATCGACATAACGACACCAGTACATAGGCTTGTGTGGCGAGGCGTTGAAAGCTTCAGATTCAAAACTATGTAAAATTTGAAGATTACCGAACTAGTGTGATCATGGCGAGAATGGCGACACAATCCCTTTGTTCATAAAATTCATCATTCCACATAAAATATGTGGTGGTGAGCACATGTTTAAACAAAGCTGTAATATCATCGGGGAATAGCTTCTGCAATATCGCTAAAGTTTCACTGACCGGAATCATCGTGAAAAGAGCTGATGAGAAGGTCTTACGGAAGTTTCTCAATAAAGTCCATAGAGTCTGTGATGAAAGAGTTAGTCTTACCGATGAATGGTTTCAGCATATTGCAGAGATATTTGAAGGCTGTGTATGTCGGGAAACCAATGCAGCTGACTATGAGGCGTTACGGCACTTCTGGTTTGTGGATTTTCGGAAGACCATATAGTTTAGGTGGCAATGCTTCTGAATTTTTCATCTTACTTTGTTCTTCAGCAGGGATAGATGACGCCTTGAGAAGGTAGTTGGTGCAGCACAATATTCGAGCCGTTGAATCTCGAGGAAGCTTGGAGTAAGACACTGGCTCTAACAAGTCCTACATTTTCTTCTGGTAGTCAGAGCAGTGTTAAGAACAACCGTTGCATGACCTTTGTCTACCGATAAAAAAAAGTGTCCTTGCCGCTGTCTAAGTTTCTCAAGACTATTTTTTCTGTTTTGTTAAAGTTGCCCTTTGGGCGATATGTTCGTTGTAAAATCCTAGACGACTCTCTCCGAATTTCCTCTGCCACAGCTATAGGAATCTATCATAAGCCAGATTCGATATTCGAGATGATATCTTCTATTGGTAACCTCGATAGAGTCACTGAGTAGATTCCTCCCTCGGAAAACTCCGCAATTACGTTCGTGGGTAGTTGGTACTCGGATAAGTTGACAACTGTGCATTTTTTGACCTGGACCGAAACTGATACTGAAGAGGCCACCAACCGGTCATATTTCTGAATTTGTTTCTTGGATAAGTATGACATTCTGGTCTTCACGGAATTATATGTGATAGGGTCCACATTGTCCTAATTCTGTACCTGAAGGTTTCTGGTGATTCGAAGATTAAACGCATAATGGTCTTTGTCCATAGCAGCGTTGGCTCGTTTTGACATTTAAAATTCCCGTTAATATTATGATCCAAACTGGTGGCTGAAGCTCATTAACTGAAATCGGATACAATGCGCAACAGCCCACACATCTTTCCACCATGGATATTCCGATTGAATTTGGTACAAAATTGATGTAACAACGTCTATAAGATTCATATGTCGTGATTGAACCTGTGTTTAAATATTGGTAAAAAAATGTTCATCACATTTTGGCGCGAATTTCAAATCTTTGAACTGGTTTTAATGGTTTTTGGTTTTAATTGGTTTTAATTATTTTTCACGATGGTCCACTGTTTAAAAATTGGAAACATATATATATAATATATATATATTGAAACACAGAATGTGTTCCCTTACACTAATTAAAACATTAGTGTAAGTAATCAATAGATATTTTGGACTGCGCGGTACGTACGCCAAGCGCTGCGAACAACGACGGGAGCTAGCAACGGTCGCTACCGCCACCGGTGCCACCGCCGGGAGGCCAGCGTGAGAATGTCGGTTACAAACTGGGCAGTGAGCACGTGCAGGCAGTCGTTAGGAGAATTGCGAAGGGGACAGACGTTAGCGGAGCGGCGAAGAGTTCGGACGTGTGGCGAAAAGCTCGCCATTAGCGCATGGACAAAAGGGAACATGCGATGTGTTCGTAAAGCAATAGTAATTGTGAAGCAGTAAATAAGTGAAGTAGACAATGAGATTATCATTAGAATAAAAGATTCGTGTTGATAGAACAATCGATCGCGCTTGTAGTAATTAGTGTAGTGGAAACTTTACCGAAACTGTGTGGTACGGAACTGGGACCAGCACGCGTGATGGGCGCGGGTTGAGTAATTGAATCCATCGACGGAAGGGGATTCGAGAGAGGTGCAACGCCGTGGTATCAAGATCCGAGTCGGGGAGGAGTCACAAGGTCACCAGCCCAGGACGACCGCCACGCCATCAGCCGCCGACAGCCCACAGCTGCTGTAGAGGTCGGCAACCCTGTCGATACGAGCTGTTCTACGATCATCGAAGGTATTTGGTCGGGGCCCCGAAGGTATGATAAATGCATATTACACCTAATCTTGGTACCAAGGCAGAGTGTATAAAGGTTGTCAGATCATGTAATTAACAAATTTGATTTGCAAATAAATCTTGTTCATGATTGTATTTCTATTTCTGATTAACTTTCCCAATATTATACCAACTTATCCAGGGACCCATTCACGGAAAAGATACCCTCCTTTAGTGTTATATTGCAGTGAAATACCTGGCATCACCAGGTACGTCACAATATATATATATATATATATATATATATATATATATATATATATATTTTATGAGACACATTCTAGAGGGAAAAACTCAGACAATACTCTAACGTTATCTCATCGAAAATCAATTTCAATTTTTTTTTCTATTTGAATTTGGTGCCAAAATTGGTTGACGGAAATACCTTCAAATTTAACTATTTTTCTCCGTCTCTTCACTTTTTTCAGCCTAATACATGCAATTGGAGGTGAGAAAAAAATAAAACAAGAAAAATACGTTTCTCGTTGTATCTCTATAACAATTTATCCTAGGAGGTAGTTTTTTTGGCAATTACATTTTTTTATTCTCGTTCATGAGTTTCGCGATTGTCGATTTGGTTTTGGGGCACTTTTCACCCTCCTCTTTGGCTATACCCTTTAATTAGTTTCAGGTAGTTCATTAAAGAAAAGCCTTGCTTCTATCCTTCCACCACGCTCGGCAGCAGCACAGATCTGCGCTCTCAAAAGGGAATCAATCAATCCCGCTTCCACAGTGGAGGGGAGAAGAAAGGTAAAGAGGCCGTTGTTGAAGGTACTGCGTCCGCGCCGCCTACAATTGACATCAAATATAATGTATTATATTTATTATTATTATTATTATTATTATTATTATTATTATTATTATTATTATTATTATTATTATTATTACAAGAAGGCGTTAGTATCACGTATAAACCAACACCGATTAAAAGTTTTGTTATTAAGTGATTTGATATTAATTAAGAAGTATGAAAATTGTATTAGATTGAGACGTAACCTTAAATTTATTTAAAGATCTTGATGCTAATACTATTAAATTGACACAAGTAATGTAACACAAAATATTCTAAATATAATGAATTATTCAATTAGCAATATTCTGTATTCCTTCTTGTGCAGCAATAATTTGACAACATTCGAGAAATTTAGTGTTTCGATTTCCAAGAAAAGATAAGTTATGTAACGGATTAATTCAGATCAACGAAGAAGAAAAATGTTCAAATTTTTTTCATCGAACCCAAAGATAATGAGCCGCAGATGGCTCTTTTCTTGTGAAATTAGTTGCTCCTAGCACCAGGAGGTCGATTATACTCTTAAAATAATGTGTTTCATTGCTCAGTGAATAATTAAGTCATTTCTGCTGATGACATCATAATGTTGCCGTACTCTAATACCATTTTTTGTGATGTGTAAATAAAAAAGTTTTGACAAGTAGGCGAACCGCCAATCTAGTGTATTGGGGTCAACTCGGTCTTGGAGGATCTTTTTCAGTGTACTTTCTTTGCGTCACGGAGATCTGCGCTCAAGCGCCAAACTCGTGATTTGTCAACAACCTTTCCGTAATACTGTACCGTTAAATCGACTTATCGCAACCAGAGGAACTAATAGCTACTCTTGATTACCGACGTGTACGTATTAAGAATTTTAACAGCTCCTCTCCTTTAAGAACAATCGAAACAACTGAGTTCTATCAAAAGATGGCGGATAAGTGCTCCTATCAAAGGAAAGATATTTCATATTTCTTGAAATTTTTCTTACAAGAAAATGGTATTGTGAAAAGTATTGAATGGCATACAGCCAATATCACAAGTAAATAACATATTTGGTTATAAACCTGTGTTCGCCCTAGGTTTACGAACTTCAACCATGTCCGTTGTTTGCTCTATATCAACGAATGACATGAACAACTATTTCAAGTAAGTGACTAAAAGTTAAAATAATAGAGTAGGAGGTACTCTTTAGGTGATACATCAGCTAAGTGTCTGTAATGAGATAAATTAAATTGCATTGCTAGAGCACGTATGTATCAATTTTTGGTAGTTTTTAGAATTTATGTAATTTTATTGTGTTCGTTCTATTGACATTTCTATAGCAAAATGTGTGGCAATGCCTTGAGTAATGCACATGAAAATGACGTACATTCCTGGGATCTATTGATGAAAAAATGATATACATTTAGTTGATGGTAAAACTCACAGTTGATGTTGTTGTGGATGCTGTTTTTGTTTTTAAAGTTTCGTTTATTATTTTTCTGACACAAGGCAACGAACATTTGACTTAGGCAAAATGTTTATTAAAAATGTTTTTATAAACACGTTAGAATACACGTATTTGTGACGCGAAAAAGTAATACTACGTTAAACTGATGATAGCTGTTGGGAACATTCAGTTTTCTCCTGAAGATTGTTACAAAAGTATCTCCAGCATGGAATACGAGAAGATGTATTGCAAGGATGCTTCTAATGTGGTTGGTTACGCAAGTTTCGTTCCTTCGTTTTGGAACTCATCTCGTCTGTACTTTCATTCCTCCGACCCTTTCACTCACTTTCTCTTGCCCTTGTGCCTAATTATCCGTTTCTGTTGCCGCGCAGTGTGTCCATCTCGTTTCATTTCTACGTACTAGGGAACTGTCAATTAAAAGCTACAAAACGTCATAAATGATAGATGAATAACATTAACGGAATTACGAAATAATAGATTAATATAAATATTGAGTACAATGTTTCATCAGTCAGGATCAAATCCAGTCGTATGTTGTGGAGATTATTTGTGAGATTTTTGTCCTTCACTATAGTTCGCGGTAGAAAAAATATGATGGTTAAAGATACTGAAGCCAACCCTCGTAATTCTACAAGTAATGTGTTTATTATAATCTATCATACGGATTCCCTACATTCTTCTTTCATCGGCCCCTCTTAAGAGAATTGTTTGCTCCATAGACACCCTCACATCATTCTCTATAAAATACTGCATACATAACTATAACATACAGAATAGCACATAAATGTCTTCAAGATAATGGTTTACTACTCCAATATTTTGGGAAAATATCTCGATTTTCAATAATTGAAGACGCTTCCGTATCTGAGTAGCTACGTTTCTAGTCGTTATTCTTGTGTAACGGTCATAAAATGTTGGGCGTTTTTTAACCTGACACAGACATTGTTTTGCAGGGGTATTTTCTTCCACGATAGAATATTATTGCAAATAGTTATAATTTGTTGAGTTTTCTAAACATTCAAAGCAGTTGTATCGCTAGGTTCTCGGCTCCCCAATGCAGAAAGTAGAAATGGAACTCTATCTGCAAACGTGAAATTAAGAATTTTCTATTTAATCAGTGTAAGAATATGGCCGGCGCATTAGAGAAATTATGTATAGAGTGCTATTTGTTTTATTCCCGCCGATATGTCTCCGCGGGAGTCCTTATTAAGGGCGATAGAGTATCGTTACCCTCCTTACTTCGGGGACCAGTGGGATAGATCGTGTACACCAGCCTGGAAAAGGCCCCTCATCCTAAGGATTAAAGTTTGATACGAACGAACAGGAATGAATTTGTAGTTTAAATTATGGTGCGTTACTTTATATCAGAAAACAATTAATTATCGAGTTCATTAATGTTTTTGTGATTTTGGGGATCTCGATTATACCAATCGATCGCTGGTTCATATTCGACTCTTTGATCCCCATCGACCCCTTGATCTCCATTCAAAATTTCATCGAATCCCAGGGGGTCACTAACGACCCCACTGGTAACCACTGGTCTATCGGATATGATAATCCACTTTCTATTTCCAACTTTCTTTCTCTGAATATGGTTTCATATAGCCTACTCTTGTTAATTTTCCATAAAGTCGTGTTTTTTTGTGTGTGCAAAGTTTGCTTTCCCAGCTAGATGAAAAATGAAATTGATTTATTTGAGACTTCTGGTCAGAATGCAACAAATATCGAAGACTGACAAAATATTTTGTATATTACAACCCGGAATTTTCGGAACATTGATTTTTAACTTTGTGTAAATAAATAAATAAATAAATAGAACAAAATAGTTTAAAATACAAAGTTTCAAAATTAAAATAGTGCGTGTTGTGTTGTACAAGTCAACTAAACCATTAACTATTAGAAAGAAAACGATTAGTCATCAAATTCTACAAGAATACTTTTGTCAAACAAACTGTATTAAAATATGTCGTTTTATGATATTTCCCCATTCTTCACTAGTATTTGCATTACTTCATAACGTTTTTCACCACGTCACATTGGTCGGTTCCATTCACACATTACCACGGTGACAAACGGGAATACGCGTCTTCTTTTGGAGAATCACAAACTCGTTCTAACGAAGCATGGAAAATGCATTGTGCCCGAATCCTAATGACAATTTATAGTTCGCTTTGAAAATGAAATATAATGAGAATTTATTGTTTTGTTCTGTTATAAAACAAGCTGTTCGTTTCGAAACAAGACGGTGCTCGTATTTATTGATAATCCGGTTCTTTCCGTGGGGATTCCATTGAACAAACAAAACTCGCGCGGTCAAAGCAGTCGAGTCCGTGAGTGTGGACAAGAGCGGGCAGTAAAACAACAAAAACATCTCCCACAGAAAACGAAAGGGGAAACAATTCCTGTCGTTGTTCCCCGAAGAACATGACGAGGCAGGACGCACAGACATGGCCTCAAATGAAGAGTAATGGTGCAGAGCGCTTAGAAAGGTGGAAACTATCAAAAGAAACGTTCAGGATGTATAACTAGAGGGGAACAAACTTCCGAACCCCTTGAATTAGACATCATAAAAAAAAAGAATTAAAGTATTCACTTTTTGGGAGACGTGTTTATGATTAAAAAAGCAGACTTTAAGCGGAGGAGAACTTATTGTTGATACTTGGCTCAAAGTTTGGACCGGGAAGATTTTTGAACCTTAGAAGAGGCGTTCGGTTGCCGGTTAAGAGAGCAGGTAATGATGCAGACATAAACGGCTAAAGCTAAAAGTAAAAAAGTGCCGCCTCACTGGCACGACTCATCTTCGCATCGAAAGAACAGCACATTGACGTGTTCTGAGCAGTTCTGAAGGCAGGTTGACGTCACATTTTTTTAGTGGTTGCCATTTTAGGGACTTCTTCAGTCTGTTAATCCTGCACTTCAATCCGCGGAGTACAAATTATTCCTGACTGTAGGAAAAATAAAAAGGAGTAGCCGGAAATTTCCCGTCCTCCAACTTCAATAAAATTAGTGCTGATCAGATATGTTAAATTTTATATTTCATGTATTGATATACCCCTCAGTAAAACTATTACAGTTGCAGTGAAGATAAGGAAGATATTTTTACATTTCGTGATTTATTCGTGCAGCAAAGCCGTTAAATTTGGCTCATTGCCACTGTCCCTGCAGCGTCTCTGACCGGGAGGTCCTAGGTTTCGAGTCCCGACGGTGGCGGAGTTTCTCCAAAAAAGTGGGGGAGCTAGATAGGTGCAGTTCAAGATAAGATAAGATAAATTTATTGGAACTGCAAATGGGCATAACCCGGTGGCAGCTAATTACGTAAATAAGATAATACAGCTAACATGCAAATTATATTATAAAACTGTCTAATTCATAAAACATTTCAAATTACCTTTAAAAAAAGGAACCTCATAATCAAACTCCACACTGAATTTTTATTCATCTGCACTTCACCACATTTCACTTCACTTCACTTCACTTCACTTCACTTCACTTCACTATGACCCTTTAATCACATCCTACATGATTTCTCTGTTCTACCCTGCACGACACCTTGCTTCACAATATATTACTGACGCATCGCTCTATAACCTACTATTGTCAGCTAATTCCCTCATTTATTTAGTAATACCCTAAATTAATTTCCTAAATTGTTGTACGCTACGAGGAAAGGGTTCAAAGTTTTTTGCAAGCAATGTATTCCATTCTTTTATCGTTCGATTTGTAAAAGAAAATTTCTCCACATCTGTTCTCTGCGGTCTTAAATTTATTTTGTGCCTGTGATCCCCCCTACTGATAAATGTAGGAATACTTAGCCGCCGATTAATTTCTTTCCAATCTGGATGACCGCTCTAAGCTTTATACAAAGTGCACAGTCTTGCTACTGATCGTCGCTATTTGGTCGCTATTCAGTCGCTATTTGGAGGATAATTCTAACGACCGGCTGCTCTGATCGGTAGTTTACCGTGATTTTTCCTATTAATACCAGGCTAATACTGGAGCAGTACTTTTATAAACCGCCTACGGACCGCGCGCCTTTTTTCCTTACTCTTCCTTGTCCTATCCTTACCCCCTTACTTACTCTCACACTCACATGTACAACACTATTATACGTGCCAGGAGACTAGACGGGAGCTTCGAGTTTGCCCCGGCTGGAACGGAGCACCTCTGGGGGAGACTCGAGTTTCGCTCCACGTCTCTGTCCACGTCTCTGTCCACGTCTCTGTCCACGTCTCTGTCCACGTCTCTGTCCACGTCTCTGTCCACGTCTCTGTCCACGTCTCTGTCCACGTCTCTGTCCACGTCTCTGTTTACGTCTCTGTCCACGTGTTTGTCCACGTCTCTGTCCACGTCTCTGTCCACGTCTCTGTCCACGTCTCTGTCCACGTCTCTGTTTACGTCTCTGTCCACGTGTTTGTCCACGTCTCTGTCCACGTCTCTGTCCACGTCTCTGTCCACGTCTCTGTCCACGTCTCTGTCCACGTCTCTGTCTACGTCTCTGTCCACGTCTCTGTCCACGTCTCTGTCCACGTCTCTGTCCACGTCTCTGTCCACGTCTCTGTCCACGTCTCTGTCCACGTCTCTGTTTACGTCTCTGTCCACGTGTTTGTCCACGTCTCTGTCCACGTCTCTGTCCACGTCTCTGTCCACGTCTCTGTCCACGTCTCTGTCCACGTCTCTGTCCACGTCTCGCTCCACGTCTCGCTCCACGTCACGCTCCACGTCACGCTCCACGTCACGCTCCACGTCACGCTCCACGTCTCGCTCCACGTCTCGCTCCACGTCTCGCTCCACGTCTCGCTCCACGTCTCGCTCCACGTTCCGCTCCACGTCTCGCTTCATCATGCCTCGTTCACGTCTTGCTCTTTTCCACTTCACATCCCCCTCACGATGACAGCAAGTCCAAGTCCTTTTGCACTTGCGGCACTTCTCTCTCTCGGAGCGTGTCGTGGGTGCGGGTGCGTCGCGGCGCCACGCAGCCGCCAGCCCGCGCCTCCACGCGGCGGCGCCCCCTCCATTAAAAGCCCGAAGCCATTAAAGAGCGCCCGCAGCCGCGTCCTCCCCCAGCCAGACCCCAATCTGCCCCCTCCCTCCCCCCCGGCCCCGCCCCCTCGCATCTTCAAGGCCCCGCCGCGCCGCCCCAACACGTGGAAGGGCAAGGTCGAGGCCGCAGGTCGACAGCCATGAGAAGGAACAGGAGCCCTCCACCTACGTACGGTTGAGTTATAGGCTGCGATTAATTATTTTTTTGATGCGAGTGCGGGGATGATCTCTCACTCGTACTCGGCTCTGGAATTTCTGGTGTGATATGGCGGTGCGTCTGCGGGTCTTCTGCTGTGTTGAGACATGTTCTCAGTCTGCCAAGTTTGTGAACGCACATCAGTGTTTACTTAATTCATAGGATTGAAAATTAAGTAAGACTTAACGTCTTCATATTTGCAATTTTTTCGTTTATTTGTTTATTGGTTCTTTTCACTTATCGATAGATTATTTTGAATCAAATGTTTCCTATAAAATGTCTTATGTGTAGAGCTGTTTGTGCCATTTGAAACGATTTATTCCGCTACTAACGTCAGATGTAATAATAGTCATAAGAAATTAGTGAATGAACAAGTGAAGTGACTTACATTTCAAATTAGAGAAATTCATGTGAATTGACAAGTGACATAAATTGATTACTATCAGTTTTACTTCAGATATATTCCGCCTTCTTCTTCCATTTCTTCCTCTTCATTCAATTTTTCTTTTTCTGTTTTTCGTATGCCGATTTCCTCACGAGATATTGGCAACCAAGCACTGTGAATTGTTTCTTACCCTTTATAGGCCGTCATTGTTGATTATTTAAATGCTTACTTAGCACGGTTGTTCAACCTTCTCTTTCTCGGCACAAGCTCCATCGTGACAACATCTGCAGATTTCGAACTCTCTCTCTCTCTCTGTGGTTACTGCCGGAGCCACGTTCTTATAGTTTCTCAGATGGATTGAGTTCAGTCTCCAGTAATTTTTTATTTCAGACTTTTCATATCATCACAACAAACATAATTTACTTATTTAAAATATTATGATATTATTGTCGTTCTGTAGTTCAGCTCTTCCGCAGACTTTTCTAATATTAATTTGAACAGTACGAGTATTTCACGTCACACAATATCATGAATTCTGTGTTATTACTCCTTAAATATGCTTTCCAATCACCCAATATATTTGTTCTCCTGGCTTTGCGGAAAACTTCTCATCCCTTTCTCTCTCGCTCCACTTAATATTCAGTCAACTTTACAATTTTTCTCTAGCACCAAATTTCAAATTTCCCTTTACTTACCTTTTTAGCTCCCCCTCCCCTTCTGCACGCTTCTCTGGCATAACATTGTATGCACACATGCGCGTGTTCACAAACCTCTTTATTGTTTCTTTAATTGGTTGGAACTGAGGATTCTCGTTGTGTTTTTAAATTTAATCTTGATTAACTAATTTGTACGCCTGGTTGACTGTAAAACTAATTCTTCGCGTGCGCTGTACAGGTCGGCTTATGCCTTTTAGCCCTCGGGAAGTTACTGGATGCACACCTGAGCCAACACAGGGCTGATCATCAGAATTCGGCCCCACCAAGATACGAACTTAATTCCCCCCGATGAGGCGCGAATCCATCTGCCTCCCGAGTCTGACGAATTAGTTCATAAATATTTAGATTCAAAGTCCTCGGCCCGCAAGGCTAACTTCTATCAGCAAAAACTAATTAGAATTGCGTTGAGGTTGGTCAAACTTTATGATTGCCTTTTTGTGCGAGGTCGTTTTTTCACCTCCGGAGTTATCAACTCAACAGGCTCTCAGCGCTGCAAACCAGCAGTATTATTCTGAATCCCACAGCGCCCAGGCGGTCGGATGAGGGAGCGCGAGGGGGGGGGGGCGGTGTTCCCACGAACACAAAGGGAAGGGGCTCAGGCGAAGGGCGACCGCCCGAGAAGAAGAATTACGAGGTACACCCGCACGCTGATTAGGCGAACACGGTGTTATTAATGATTTCATTGAATTGTAGCCTACGCTTCGTAACCGAGCAATCTGAGGGAAATATTCTCGGGGCCTTTGTATTATTATTTGGTGAGCGTCTTTAAAAACTTTAAAGTCGACTTTTTGACTGTTTCGTAAATTGGAGTTAAGTGATTTAATTAACTACGATGTTGTACATTCAGGCTAATGTCTGATTCTGGCGAATTCGCGTATTGGCCGGTTAATGTTTACATTATTCACTAGTGGTGCTACAAAAACAACACTGTCTTATGCGTGACTTATGCAAAATTGGACGAAAACTTGTAAATACTTGCGAAAAACTGTAAACGTATTTAAAGGTCTAGCTTTGAAGAATAAATTTTATTTTAAAAATATCACTATCTTCAATATTGAAGTTGTAGAAAGTCATCGGACAAATGTTGATCTTTGCAATTTTATAAAATTCTTAGGACTCAACGAAAAAAAATCTCCATTTCGACAAGCGTACTTTGGTTCATTCATGAAAAACATTTAACGATCAAATTTGGAGCCACATTTGAGAAAATGTTGAATCTGGCGTTGGGACTTTATGCAACGTAGCCCCTCCCCCTTCTAAATAGAAATATCTGCTTCAAATTCAAGGGACCGCGACATTAGCCAGATCGATTCAGAATATCAATTTTAATGAAAGTTCTTCCTATGGTTTAGTCGCCAGCGTTGTTCATTGTGGGACGAGCGATCGAACGGCGGAGGTTTTGCTTAAACCTATTTTTCGGTATCAAAGGCCCACAAAATGTGGATTCTGACTATTCTATGTTTTAGACGAAGTTATTTACCACATAATAGAAGCAAGAATTATCCAGTTTCGGTATTTGACACCTACGAGGTTTTCTGTCGCTATATTGCAGTTTTCCGTTGCAACATTACATTACTATACGATGAAATACTAATATCCTTATTTATACAGCTTTATTTAAACCCTCTGACTAATGTGCGAATTAAGCGGCTAATTCGTGAAATAGGCATGTTTAGGGGTTTAACACAGAAATTGTGTAGGTAAAGCATTTTGCTATTACTTCGTCTAAACTCGTGAACAGTTAACGACAAATTTTACTATACTACGAAATATAAGGAATTGTTCTAACAATATTGCAATAAAAAATCCGGGCGCTAACAATATTACAAATATATTATTCACAGAAGTTAGATTATTTGCTCATTTTATATTATAAAATATTTAAGAATGACGCTCCCATAAAAATTTAGAGGGTAATTGATAGTGATCTCTTTTGTTCATTTTCTTTCCATCACCATTTTGTATATCCATCTACTATTATTTCATCTACCAATTGTTAAAGACTACCGTATGTTAATGAGTAACTCTCTATTTGAGTGTTCAATGTAATTGAATTGTTCTGATAATAATATAATGTAAAATCCGTGAATAGTAAATCCCACTAATATTACTTTCTTACAAATATTGGATTATTAAAATCATTTTATATGATTTGTCCTTATGTATGTTGTTATCTGCCTGCGACAACGTAGAAAACGGTAAGTAAACAGTGTAGATACGACCTCCTCTTCAAACATTCCTCTTGTAGCAGGTGAACAACAATCCAGCGAGTGATTGATAGGTTTAATTAAGGCACTAATGAAGGGCACTGGACGAAATTTGATGAAAGGCTTACCCCCTCGACTTCCCCTTGCTCTCTCCACAAGGCCTCATCAATGTTCGGCCGGCATCAAACCAACAACCCTCGCAACAAGCCACTACTAACCAGGTCATCACCGAATCCTACCCTTCACTCCACCCCCTCGCACACTCGCACTCACGCCCTCGCCCTGTCAATGCCTCTACGCTTTCTCCCGTCGCCCACGCACGCATGAGCTATCCGACGCACCTCCTCACTCGTTCAGAAATGCCCACACACTTCATCCACAACATGCTCTCATCCCTACACGCCTTCACCCCTACATGCCCTCATCCCTACGTGCCCTCACCCAAAAATGTTCCAAATACCCTCATCCCCACATGGCCTCAACACAGCGTGACACCATCCCCACATGCACTCACCCACATGCACTCATCCCCACATGTACCCATCCCCACATAATCTCATCTCCACGTGACATCATCTCCACCTCTTTCTGTCTTGCTTATTCAATTATTAGCCATCATCCCCACATGCTGTCATCTCCACATGGCCTCATCCCACATGGCCTCATCTCCACATGGCCTCATCTCCACATGGCCTCATCTCCACATGGCCTCATCTCCACATGGCCTCATCTCCACATGGCCTCATCTCCACATGGCCTCATCTCCACATGGCCTCATCTCCACATGGCCTCATCTCCACATGGCCTCAACATAACATGACATCGTCCTCAGATGCCCTCATCCCCATAAGCCCCCATCCCCAAGTACCACCATCCCCACGTATCATCCACGCATCCTCACCTGACCTCATGCTCACACGTCCTCATGCACACATGCCCTCAAGCACACACGCCCTCAAGGACACACGCAATCATCCACACACGCCGTCATCCACATACGCCCAAATCCAACCACGTCTCCATCCACATACGTCCTAATTCATACTCGCCCTCATTCCCGCACGCCCTTCGCCACACCGCCAAACTTCTCACCCCCACGCGCTCCCACCCCCTAGACAAATGAAAGGCGCGCGCGAGGGGAGTTGAATTGCGGTGCGCCAGGGCGGGCGCGGGCGAGCGCGGCAATAATGATGTCGCTGGCGCCGCGGCGGCGGAGGCGGCGGCTGATGAACAGGCGTGTGCCTTTCCGCGCGCGTTTCATTAGCCAAATGGACGCGATCGCGCAGCGAGACTCGAACCCGTGGCCTCGCATGGCGGCGGCGGCAGCGCGCCCGGGTTCGATGAAAGCGCGGAGGCGGCGTGGAAGGAGGAACCGGAGGGTGGGGGCTGGCGAGAGCGAAGAGGGGGGGGGGACAGCCGTGCGCCGGTGGAAAGGGCGGAATTGACGCCTGGGCAAATGAAGCGGGCGTTGCTGGCTGAATGTGACACCGCGAGTTGCGTTCGCCGCTACGTGAGTCTCGCGTACGTCCACGGCCTGGCGATCGATGGAACTGCGTGGGGGAATACCTTTGAAGCGAATGAACAGAAACAGGAATCTCAAGATACATTTTTTGTTTGCATGAAGTTTCGGGAAATTTGCGTTTTGTCAACACTAAGAGAGGAGAAAGAAGAAAGAGAGGGAAAAATTGAGATGAGCAATAGATGGTGAAGAGAGATTCGGGAAATTAAAAGAGAGAGAAGATAGATGTTGAGATAGAAGAGAGAGAAGAGAGATAGGGAGATAATTAGGAGAATCATATA
Organism: Gryllus longicercus; assembly: GCA_038098605.1. Classification (NCBI taxonomy): domain Eukaryota; kingdom Metazoa; phylum Arthropoda; class Insecta; order Orthoptera; family Gryllidae; genus Gryllus; species Gryllus longicercus. The sequence continues at coordinate 135,746 of JAZDUA010001209.1, forward strand.
ACAGAGAGATAAGAGAGAGGTAAGAGAGTGACTGATATGACAGAGAAAGTGATAGGACGCAGAGACTAATAGAAAAAGAAAGATTGATAGGAGAGAGAGAGAGAGATTGATAGGATTTCTATGTTTTGAGATCTTCATTCAATTATTATTATTATTATTATTATTATTATTATTATTATTATTTTAATCTACTGTTTATTCACAATTTGTTCGTTACATAAACATTCGGTGAATTATTTATGAATAAAATTAATTTGAGTGAAGAGTTGTTCTGTGACAGCACTTTTCAGATACAAATTGATAGTGATATACATTACTGCTAATTGAATTATTTAACTTAATCCAGTGATTACTGCAACTTTGTATCTATGACTGAGGCCTAGGGGGTGGTGTCAGTTTAATCTTCTGATGTCTTTGCTGTTGCTCAGAATGTTCCCTACAAGGTAATTTGGATGGTTGTCGAGTCTGTTCCCTCCTCTTCTGCTCATTGATAGTCTTAATCTACCTCTGTAATGGTCTCATTGATAGTTGGAATCTACTAATCAGAATGTAGTGTATTATTAGATATTATACCATGATGCATTCGGCGGCGGCGATGGTGTAACGGTTAGCGTTTCGGACTGTTGTACCCAAGTTGGCGGGTTCAAACCCGATCGAAGTGGATTTTTCAGGGCGAAAAAATCCTTCGTACGCCTCGTCGGAGGGGAAGGCAGTCCCATGTTAGTAGATTTACTTGCATGTAAAAGATCCTCAAGCCTAAATGACGCCTCTGAGCCAAATTCAAATCGCCTGTTTCTCACCCAAGATATACCTCCTTTCTCTGCTAGTTGGTGAAAGGAGCGTAGCGAAATTTACGTGGTCAGACGGAAGAGCAGGCCTAATGGCCTGAGTCTCGCCACGTAAAATAAGGTATTAATTCAATTCAATTCAATTGATGCATTACTGATGTATCGTAGAACTTTTGATTGGAATCTTCGAAGAATTTCAATATTAGAATAACTAGCAGTTATGAGTAGATGAAACAAGAATTATGACTTTGGAGGGAGGGCGGGGCCCCATGACGCTCCCTGCCTCGATTCGTCCCTGCGCCCGACGGGAGTTCATCTTCAGAGCCCTGTTGCCAGAAGATGGCGCTGCCTGGCGGAGCGCGTGACGGAGGCAAGACGAAGGGCAGCTGGGGGATCGAAGGAAGGGGGGGGAGGGAGGGGCAGGGGGAGCGGGAGGGGCAGGGGAAGGAAAGGACTAATTTACGCTTAGGCAAACGAAGAGGGCAACGCGCCCTTCACGCTCCAGGTATTGTGGAAACCTGCTTTCCTCGAACCTCTGGGAGGATTGTTAAAATTGGTTAATGGTATTCAGGGTCGAGGTGAATTGTAGGTTTTCTTGACCAAGATTTAAGTGTCTTACAGTCTTTTGTTCGAATGACGTGTACTGAATAATCTAAGATATTCTTTAAAATATGTATATTCAGTTTCATATGACATAGGTAAAACCAACATTTGGGTCTTCGGGACTACACTATTTAGAGGTGCGATGGAAAGGCACCGACTTTCTCGTACTTGTTAGTTTCCTACTCTCTTGCATCTGGGTAACTTTTCGATTTTGCCCCACCCCCTTTCCATCTGCCATCATGACTGCCTAAAAGGATTTTTTTTTTTTAAATATTTTCTCAATTGCTTCGACCCCTAGAAGTAGAATTGAAATGTGACTTTAAGAATAGTGTGGAAACCCGATAATATAACCGATTTTTCTATAAAAAATTTTGCGCTATTTTTGAGAAAAATAGGAGATTTCAGAAAATCCAAAATTTTACGATTATTTTAATAGAAAACTTCCTAATTTTTGAGAAACTTCATTAGAAATCACTTTAAGCGCTTATATTCACATTTGATTTAATATATAAAATGTTCCAATACTGTCAATAATAAGAACCAGGAACATATTTCCAAAACAACAATATTAGTATAATTTTGAAAAATTAATAGATTAAAATAAAAGAACACTGATATGCGATTTAGTATATTTGTCCGTCTTCGTATAAAAAGTTTCAAGAAAAATATTTGAAGCCGCTTTCAGGAAAATAGTTTTTAATATTGCCCATATTTGACTAAAAATTGAGCAAAACTAATAATATTTTCAAAAAATTGAGCGTAATATTAATTAAAGAACTAATTGAGAATATATTAAATATAATTCGTAGAATAATCTATATCTTCGCAAACAGGCTTACCGATGGAAAAAAAAAGTTCACAGAACCCCTCAGTCCATATGAACAGCACAATACACCAAACTACCATTGCGTTGTGCTGCTGTGCTGTCGGACACACTAAAATATCATTGTGCTGTCTTGTTGTGCTCTTCACAAGGGCTGAGCGATTTTCTAAACGTTTTCTCTCTTTCGTGTGCCTGATGAAGCGGACCAATAATTGTAATTCCCCGAAACATTACCTTGAATACTTGTTCGTGAATAGATTAAGATTTTGTAATAAAATGAAATTGGTTCTTTGAAAATGTTATTAGTGTTGCATCTGACGTTCAATTTGATGGTGAGATTAATTATTAAATGAGATATTATCTGACAGATGGAAAGTTAAAAGCTTCTTGTGAAGTGCCCTAAACTTTCAAGAATTAATTTCAAAATCACAGGACTTCTAGTCGTGACAGATCCATCGGGGTATATTTGTTAAAAGAAAATTAAAAGAAAGAAAAAAGGAATAGTTTAGGTGCTAGTTTTGTTCTCTGACAGACAGACGGACGTTTTGAAGAAAAAACAACACTTTTTTCGTATCAGGGGACCCCAAAATGTGTATTTTCGTTGAAATGTCGAAATTTCCCACAGCATAACATAAATTTATCTATAATACCTATATTGCTCCATATATTCCTACACAGTGATTCAGTAAAACTCTTGGAGTGTGCAGATGTGCGTATGTGTGAAATTCCGTTTCTGGAAGCTAGATCACTTCCCGTGCACCAATCGAGACTTTTGAGGTGGCATTCTACGCGTCTCAGCCACCTGATGGGGAACTAATAATTTGTTTTCGAATCCGGAAGATTCAAATAAATCTGCCAAAACGTGTTTTTTTTCGTGTTTTGGCTCTGCGATCTTAATGATAATATCAGGAATTAAACCAACGTCTCCTAAATCGATCTATGTAGGTGGCATTGATTAAACACCAGTACCCAAACAATTGAATTACCGAGTAAATCGCGAGTAAATTAACGTATTTTAAAAATAAATTTGCGAAAACCAACGAACTGTATTGCCTCGGAACTTATTGAACTTGAATTTCAAGTGAATACGAAGAAAACAAAACTGTGAGTAATGCTAGAGAATAAATGAACGTTATGTTCGACTTCTCACTTTTACGTTCTTACATAAGTGTGCAAATACCGGTTTTCAAATTCATGTGACTCGCGACTTATGTTTATTAAACTTAGCAAACACCTTCTTCACATACACATACAAAACAGTCGCACGTTACTGGAATATATGTAAGGGCCTCGGTGATTCGTTGCTTAGCGTGCTCGCTTTCCACGGCGCAATCCAGGGTTTAATTCCTGGCCGGGACAAAATTATATCTATGTGCTTTCCTTACAAATGTCCCAGTTTCTATTGCTGTGCGACGATGTGCATCCTAAGGTTAAGAAGACCAGTATAAACGGTGGAAGGATGTATTCATGGTGAACACACGAACCCCTTTATCCCATGGCGAGAGGCTGGGCCACCGCTGGTCGGCGAAGGCCTGTATGGGGCTATCGAGCCAATATCTAAGAATATATCTACGAAAGGTTTCTTAGTTTGTATAAATTATTCGTGCACTAATCAAGCAATTATCTAAACATTGGAATGGCGCTCTGTTATCGTTGAATCGTAGCCTAGGGTAATACGTTGCGTGAAGGATATGGTAATTTATGCTCGTAACAAATGTACGTAGGTGGTTGCAATAGCGACCGTTTCAGGCTCAGTTTGAACGTAAAATGTTCAGGTAAAGAGCATTATACGTATTCCAAACGATTAATAAAACAAAATATTATTAGTTAATCGTAATACTTGTCTTGAATTATTGTTAAAAAACTCGTATTTATTGTCTCCACCCTCGAATTTATTATCTTTTCATTTCTCAGTTTTCGAACTTACAAATGAAGAACTTAGAAAGGCTTAGCAGTTGTAAAGATGTTGTTTCTTCTCGACGATCTCAAAGGTCCCATCCAACACGGCATGGCAGCATACTTACGTCAACCGGTCGTCCGCTTCTTTGCATTAGAACGGCTACATCTGCTAAAGAGAAGAATGCTAAGGGCAAACGAAGGACGCAGGAGTATCGAACAGCAATTAAGGAAGAAGTTGTTTGAAATGTCAAGCTGGTTTCGATTCGTAATCTTGTTCTTCGGTACCGAATAAACAATATATTATCGTTAGTGCTCGCCGCATTCCACACGTGAAAAAGACGTAATGCGGTAGGACGACTCGCGAGCCTATCCGAGCCTCAATCATACGGCGGGTACTCGTGTTTTGCTGCGCATGTAATGACACTGAAGTGACGTCTAATGAATGTACGACGAAGTTTGTGTTCGTTGCTTTCTGCATGATAGCCTACGCAGCCCAGCGTTACGCGATGGCAAGAACCCTCGCTCCTCGGGCGCCGGCGAGGGGCGGGTGGAGAGCGAGCACCCTCGCCAACCACTACGCCGGCAGAACAGGCGACGGTGAATACGCGTGAATGTAAATGAAAAGGGGGGAGGGGAGGAGGGGAGCTGGGGGCTGCTGCCTATAGCGAGTTGAGAGCCCGGGCCCCTGGCGCGTTCCCCCTACGCCGGGCTGCGTTGCTTTTACCACCGCCCTCGTCGCCGCCGCCGCCGCCGCCGCCGCCGCCGCCGCCGCCGCTCGCGCCATTGTCGAAGGGATTGTGGTTACCTCCCACTCGCCCCGAGTGGGAACATGTGGGAGGCTACCGCAGCTGCGGGCCCCGCCCGGGCTCTGATGTACTGCGTGGCATCTTGGATCTCCTCCTGCCTGGGGCATTTAACACAGCGCGTTGCCTGGGCCACTAGCTTATCGAGTGCATTTCGTAAAATACCTTCACTTCGTTTTGTTCCTACTTCGTCTAATTGCTTTCAATGCATTGTTTTATTGCGTTCTTTAAAAAAAGGTAATTTATCGCTTGAAAAACTACTGGACAAAATGTCTTTTGCACACTACGATCTGCAGTTTCAAAACGCCAATACGAAACTCAACAGTTTTTACTGTGTCGCCTAACTACATACTTACGTAGTAAAGAGAAAGTAGTGTAATGCTGGTGATTAAATCGGTGATTTTCCAACAGAAAAACTCGTGTTGTCGGGCCATGGTAAATAAGAAGTGGATAAATTCTGTTCATGTACGTAGCAAATTACTTTATTTAAAACGTTGTTTTGGCCGAATCCACGTTTTGTGAATCCTTAATACCCAATAATCGATTCACAGCAAAACGTCCGTCAGTTCTTTCAAGGAACTTAGTTTACGGCCCTGAAGCTGCAAGCTCTGAGGATGATCGCTATGAGATCAAAACGATCATACGCTGAATAAAAAGTATTGATACCAGACATCTTTATTTATCATAATAATAGAATGTATCTACCTCACCAGCGATCTCATTAATCATTACGAACTTCTTTTCCCCTATTTCTGCATGTGTCATCACTATATTCTCACTCCTCTGGAACTCTTTTATTGTTCTATCCCCTCATTCCTCATCATTTCATTTCTCTGGCAAAGTCTTTGCTGCAGAACACTTTTGATATCTCCCTGTTCTCGGTATTCTTCTTTTTTTTATACAACAAAAATACAATTGTAACTTGTAGTGAAATATCTTCGGTCTGATTACCAGCGTGTGCGCAGCTCCCAATCCTCTCCTCCATATCTCTTGTGTGACGTAACCCGCCACCTTCATTTGGCGACTGTCATGCGGGCATCACCACGGCAGCCCGCCCCCAGCCGCACGCAGACCTCTCCGCGGCCGTCATTACTCGCGCCACCGCAGCCCACATCTGTCGTTACCGCTGCGCAAGCGGCACAGCGCCCTCCATCGCACCGCCACCACCGCCTCGCCCACGGCGCCACCGCCGCACCGCTGCCGCCACCGGCGAGGACTCCGACGCCACCGCCCTGTGGCAACCACCGCCCACCCGGCCACCACCACCCAGCCCGCCATTCCGCCGGCTGCCTCACCGCCATCAACCTCCTCGCCGTCATCCTTCTTGGTGTTATGACGCACGTCGCCACCATCACCAAGCTACCGCCACCGCCCCGTCTCACCATCATCACCCGCCTCATCATTCCCTTCCCGTTGTCACGCACGTAGCATCACGCTACTAACCGCCACTCTCCACCTCATCACCATCATCATCCTCGCCATCACCCTCCTCGCCATCACCCTCCTCGCCATCACCCTCCTCGCCATCACCCTCCTCGCCATCACCCTCCTCGCCATCACCCTCCTCGCCATCACCCTCCTCGCCATCACCCTCCTCGTCATCATCCTCCTCGCCATCACCCTCCTCGCCGTCACCCTCCTCGCCGTCACCCTCCTCGCCGTCACCCTCCTCGCCATCACCCTCCTCGCCATCACCCTCCTCGCCATCACCCTCCTCGCCATCACCCTCCTCGCCATCACCCTCCTCGCCATCACCCTCCTCGCCACCACCCTCCTCGCCATTACCCTTCTCGCCATTACCCTTCTCGCCAACACTCTCCTCGCCATCACCCTCGCTATTATCATGCACGTAGCCCCATCATCTAACTAACCGTCACCGCCCCTACCTCCTCGCCATCACCCTCCTCGCCATCACCCTCCTCGCCATCACCCTCCTCGCCGTCACCCTCCTCGCCGTCACCCTCCTCGCCGTCACCCTCCTCGCCATCACCCTCCTCGCCATCACCCTCCTCGCCATCACCCTCCTCGCCATCACCCTCCTCGCCATCACCCTCCTCGCCATCACCCTCCTCGCCACCACCCTCCTCGCCATTACCCTTCTCGCCATTACCCTTCTCGCCAACACTCTCCTCGCCATCACCCTCGCTATTATCATGCACGTAGCCCCATCATCTAACTAACCGTCACCGCCCCTACCTCATCACCATCATCATCCTCGCCATCACCCTCCTCGCCATCACCCTCCTCGCCGTCACCCTCCTCGCCGTCACCCTCCTCGCCGTCACCCTCCTCGCCGTCACCCTCCTTGCCGTCACCCTCCTCGCCATCACCCTCCTCGCCATCACCCTCCTCGCCATCACCCTCCTCGCCATCACCCTCCTCGCCATCACCCTCCTCGCCATCACCCTCCTCGCCACCACCCTCCTCGCCATTACCCTTCTCGCCATTACCCTTCTCGCCAACACTCTCCTCGCCATCACCCTCGCTATTATCATGCACGTAGCCCCATCATCTAACTAACCGTCACCGCCCCTACCTCCTCGCCATCACCCTCCTCGCCATCACCCTCCTCGCCATCACCCTCCTCGCCGTCACCCTCCTCGCCGTCACCCTCCTAGCCGTCACCCTCCTCGCCGTCACCCTCCTCGCCATCACCCTCCTCGCCATCACCCTCTTCGCCATTACACTCCTAGGTGTTATCACGCATGTCGCCCTATCACCCAACTAGCCGCCCCCGCCGTCCATTTCACCAACATCACCTTCCTTGCGAACGTCGCCACCACCACCCTCCTTACGCACGTCGCCGCCATTACCCAGCAAACCGCCAATCGCGTCATCACGCCATCCAACCTCTCCTCCTCACCCCGCGTACCTACCCCATCACTTCCGACACTCATGCCCCCTGCACTCTCAGGCCACCCCTTCAATACTGCCGTCAGCACCCACAATCAGCAAAACTACACATCACTCCCTCTACTACCACCACCGCCGCCGCCTCCTCCTCTTCTACCGTCACCTCCCACACCATTGCCTCCGCCGCCGGTGCCAGCGTTGCGCCGCCGCCAGCGCCGCCGCGACCTCCCTCATATCAGTTTCCACGGCCCCTTGCAGCCTCCGCGCGTCTCGCACCCTCGCCTCGCCTCGCCGCTCGCGCCGCCGCCTCCCTCGCCGCCACCTCTGTTTAATATTTCGCCCCAGCTGATTGCAGGGCGGCGGCGGCGGTGGCGGCGGCCGCAGCTGCTGCGCCGTTGCCACGTCCCTCGCTCGCAGCCTCTGAAAGGGCGCGCGTGGGGAGCGGCAGCACAATACGCGCGCCTCTATGGCGCCGCGCCGCGGCCGCACGCTCGTTAGGCGACGGGGCCGGCGGCGGGGGCGGGGGCGGGGGCGGTGCGAGAGCTGTCAACCCGGCGGACGAGTGCTTTTGATGTCGGGGCTTTTTCGCAAAATGTTCAAGGACAAGATGTGTAATCTGTTTTTATTAATTATTAAAGAAGGAAGGGTCCACCGGAGAGGGTATTAATGGTTGTTTAGACTCTACTGTATTCGCTAATCGATTTTTCATTATTTTAAATACTTTTCTTCAAATTTTTGATTACACAGCTCTGATTCATGTCACTAAGTTCATGGATGTTGTTTATTTTACATCTTTTATGGTGGAATCGGTATATTGCATCTGTTTTAATCTGTTTTAAGGTGATTGTTCAGAAATTGTAAATCACTACTCATTGCAACTACGTGAGCCGCGCGAATATTTCCCAATTTTTAAGTAATTATTTTAAAAGAGAAAATGCACTTCACTTACAATGTTTTGAGTATGATTTCGAAAATCTGTGTTTCACAAAAAAATATTGCATAAATACTGAGTTCTGATCGAGTAGGAAACGTAAGCATCTTCCCCTTCTTGGGTTCACTTCGAGTAAAGTAGCAATTACTATATAATGTAATGTACATATACAATGATCTGTAACTCGATAATTAAGTTCCAAATCTACAGAGCAGTATCTCATGGGGGAAAAGTTCGAGACATTCAATATTTCAAGGCGTTCGAATTTTCGATACCGCATGACGAAAGAAGAAAAAAATTCTAAAAAATTCAAGTTATCGACGCGTTAGACGATTGATGTTTAGTTATCAAGATTTCATTATAATTATTAATATCCCCAGCAGTGATGGCTGAGTATAACAATAAAATCCGTAAACATGACAGCAAAGAGTAAAGAACGCTACCACAGCAACGCTCGCGGGCCTGACCTGCGCAGGCGATTGTAAATGTTTCATCCCAGCATTGTTCCCTAGTGGGAGAACAATGAAGCATGAACAAGAGGGGACAGATTTCAAGCTGGGCGAAGCCGGCTCGTCAAGCGAAACTTTTCCGTGCATGCGTACCTTAAAGAACCCCATCCACTCTCAAGCGAGCTCATGATGTGGTAATTATGCGACAGTCAGATTTACGAACGGCTCAAGTGAGTCTCGTGGAGAGTCTCGTGAGAGTCTCGTGAGAGTCTCGTGAGAGTCTCGTGAGAGTCTCGTGAGAGTCTCGTGAGAGTCTCGTGAGAGTCTCGTGAGAGTCTCGTGAGAGTCTCGTGAGAGTCTCGTGAGAGTCTCGTGAGAGTCTCGTGAGAGTCTCGTGAGAGTCTCGTGAGAGTCTCGTGAGAGTCTCGTGAGAGTCTCGTGAGAGTCTCGTGAGAGTCTCGTGAGAGTCTCGTGAGAGTCTCGTGAGAGTCTCGTGAGAGTCTCGTGAGAGTCTCGTGAGAGTCTCGTGAGAGTCTCGTGAGAGTCTCGTGAGAGTGGATGGACCCATTGCCATGCAGCGAGATGCAGCTGAGGGCGTATTCCGACTACATCCCGAGGTCAACGTTTCCTAAACCGATTACATTCCTCCCCAATAAGAATTGCCCGACTCCATCCCGTTCTATTTTCCTCCTTAGTATATGTGTTGTTTCTCTGTTTCACGTGGTCTCCTTAAAATCGTATTGATCGATTACAATTTATCGACTTATGTTTTCAAGAAACATTTGCGTGTCCTTTTAGAGCACTGCCAAAATTCCAAACCTCTGCTTAAAATTTTCTGAAACAAAACAATAGTATTATCTATCAGGAGCATCTATTTACGTCGCTCACTCTACATACACAACTCGGAGGATTCTGCCATGTTCACCCGTGTTCCAGGTTTTCTCTGGACTGGTGAGAAAAACATCACATGTGCTTATTATGAGTGCAAAATTAACAAAAATGTTAACTCCTTCTGAAACACCGCGTGACCGAAACGGAATGGAGTCGGTCTATGCCTTCCCAGTAAAAGTGAAAGGAGATTAGGTGGGTAGCGAGGGTGAGGAATCCTTCCCATTCTTATGCACTTTACGAATTAAAACCAATAGAAATAATTTGGTCCACTAACTCTTGCCGTTTGATTTGCAGCAAATCTGATCGCGGGATGAATTGAATTGATGCCTTATTTTACGTGCGAGACTCAGGTCAATACGCCTGCTCTTCTGTCTGACCACGCAAATTTCGCTTCACTCCTGTCCCACCCACTAGCGGAGAAAGGAGGTATTGCTTGGGCGACGAAACAGGCGATTGGAATTTTGCTCAGAGGCGTCATTTGGGCTTGAGGATCTTTTACATGCTACATCTACTAACATGGTACAGCCGGCTTTACTTCCCTCAGAAGGAAGGCGTGCGAAGGATTTTCCCGCCCTTAAAATCCATGGCTTCGATCGGGTTTGAACCCGCGAATTTGAGTATAACAGTCCGATACGCTGACCCATCCCCTCTCCATACCATCAGCACCGCCGCCGTCGTGGATGCAGTCGGGCGATTCCGTCGGGCAGTGAGCAGTGGGCGGTGCACTTCGGGTGGCGACGGAGCGACGCGACGCGGCGCGGGCTCTCGGGTTGCTCGGGGCCACGTCCCGCGCCCGCCCCCCCCCGGGCGCGCTCGGCGCTCCGCCCCAGCCCCTACAGCTCTAATTGCTTCCGCGGCGGCGCCCGCCCGCCCGCCCGCCCGAGGACCCCGTGCGGCCCGCGGTCAGGGCGCGGAGGCCGGATGGGCTGGGGAGCGCCCGGCGGCCGGCCGGCAGGCAGGCAGGCTGCGAGGGGACTGCATAGCCCGAACCTGGGACCTCGGAGTAAACGCATGATGAATCTGGGATGAGCCCGGAACTCTGAGGGAGTCCCTAGAGTGTGATGGATAATGACTCGAGGGAGATGTCAGAGAGCTGTGAAAGTATGCTATTGGGGGGGGGGGGAGCGGCTGAAATGAAAAAAAGAAAACATTTTTTCCTTCCATTACGTTTCGTCACTATTAGTGGCAAAGTAGATGACTGTGCACATACTAATATTCGTTTTGTGCGCCGAGCAGCACATAATAAGCGTTAGTAGCAGTTTGGGTGGAGATTAAATCTTCATCCAGCTAACGGCAAGCTTGTTTTAAACTAAATCCGACGCAGAGAGCAGTCGAGAATCCTGCTTGTGTTCGCCCGTTTATCACGGTTAAATCTCTTCCTATCCTTCCTTAGGAGCGTATGAGGGGTCAGTCAGCATGACTCAGTCTACTGAAGATAAACTGACAACTTTTACCTTACCCCGTCAGAATAGTAAAAAAGAATTATTGAAAAAAATTGGTGTTCATAAAGACACAATAATGTAAATCCAAAAGTTTTGCTCTTTTGAAAAAACACTGAAAACATTCAAAAACCAAAGAGAATTCTAACTTCTATTTTCCTCCTCCAGCTCGTCCCCCTTCTTATTCTCTTTTCGTTCCCTCACCCTTATTTTCCATTTCAAAATGATTGGCAGGCTTCCCATTTCAATGTGTTAGCCACAAATCTGAATACAATGTTCTTCATTTTATAAAACTAAATCTCGATTTAAGTGTGATTGGTCTAATTTCTATAATGCCACGTGTCACGCGGCCGCGATGGTGGAGGCGGCGATGGTGTAACGGTTAGCGTTTCGGACTGTTGTACCCAAGTTGGCGGGTTCAAACCCGATCGAAGTCGTGGATTTTTCAGGGCGAAAAAATCCTTCGTACGCCTTCCTTCGGAGGGGAAGTAAAGCCGGCTGTCCCATGTTAGTAGATGTTAGTAGATCCTCAAGCCTAAATGACGCCTCTGAGCTAAATTCAATCGCCTGTTTCTCGCCCAAGAAATACCTCCTTTCTCTGCTAGTTGGTGAAAGGAGCGTAGCGAAATTTACGTGGTCAGATGGAAGAGCAGGCCTAATGGCCTGAGTCTCGCCACGTAAAATAAGGCATTAATTCAATAATTCAATTCAATTTGAAGTTGAGGGCGGGAGTTCAGAGTTTCTTCCTGCTGTAGCCCTGCGGTTTGCAGGCGTGCTGGCCCCGGGGTTCA